>VDFB02000363.1:72492927-72559922 GCA_007258455.2 Sequoia sempervirens
GTTAACCGTGGCTGCTTCGACATTTACTTTTGGAGGGCGTTTCTTATTTCAAAGATGGCTTGAAATTGCTTCACATTTAATGATGAGATGTAGCACTTGTTTCCACTCATCTGCAAGCATGTTTTATCACTTGATATTCTTGCCAAGGAAATATCACGGAAGACCTTGTCACAATAGAAATGAGACTAGAAGTTGACAGTGACAGGTTAAATATTTTAAAGGGTAGATCTCAGATTATAGTTGACAATGCTATGAAGAGTGAATGATAAGAGGATACAGAGATAAGTGTTCAAGGTAACTCATCATATGACAGTCCTCCCTAATACAGTATGCATAAGGATAGTAATCAAGAAATTGTATCATGTTTAGTGGAGGAAAGGATAGTGACAAAAATTGTCACAAAGTGCAAGACAATGGGATTAAGAAGAGGCATGACAGTGGTTTCAAGTCAGTACAAAGTCAAATTCACAATGCACCGACATGAAAACATAAGGGTTTTAAAATGCCACACACATTAGGACATTCCTTTTGTTACACCATTTTAAGAAAAGGTAAGGGTTTATATTTGTCAAACGTGAGAGGAAAGACAATAGTCAAAAGACCAACATCACTGTCAAAGTGGAATAGTAGAGGACATCTAGATAATGAATTGTAAGAATTGTCGTTTATGGAAAATCTTTCCAAAGTACCATCTCCCCTTTTATTCATTCTCCTTGTACAACTTGGCACAATTCCATGAGTTGAGAGATCACACTTAATCTCCACCCTTGATCTTCATCTTCTGATCTCAACCTTCCATTCCTTTCCATCCTAAAATCTATTGATCATTCCAACACTTAGCCATGTTTATCACTCATCTTTGCAAGAAAATGTCATTTTGCTGCTGAAATTTCGATTGAGCACACATCAAACAATCACATGCAATAGGGAGTTAACATAGTCTATTTTTGTTGAATTCTATGTTTGTTTTGATTTCCTTTTCCTAATCCGAGTTTTTGTTTGGTTTTCATTGCTATTATCACTCACATTGAGCACATTCCTGCACACAACAATAGGTGTGAAAGATTTGTGTAATGATTTAGAGAATTGTGTCTTACTTTATTGATGTGTTACATATTCACTCAAGCACATTGTCAAATGGATCATAAGTCAAATAAGTCATGGATTGCTGTACTTGACATACCATATTCTTATAGGTACTTTGATCATTCTTTTGCACTTGAGTGAAATGTTGCATTTATTAAATTTTTTGTAATTACAAAATTATCACCAATCATCACAAAAAGTACAGTATATTTGAATATTTTCATAGTAACTCAACAATCTTATAAAATTTAATTGAAATGTTAAAATGCATCATTAAATCTCATGAATTACTACAACAAAATAGCATACATACATAAGTAAATATATTTGAATATTATCACAATAACTCTGGAATCTGATAAAACTTAATTAAAATGTTCAAAAACATCATTGTGTCTCATAAATTGTTAATTAATTAATTTGCACACATAGACAAAAGATTTATTTAAATACATCATTATGTCTCATAGCCTAGTTCGGTATACAAAGAAAGAATAGTTCGACACAGAACTATAATTAAAATACAGAAATAACACTTCAACAAATACCTATAATTAAAATACAGACAAAATACTTCAACGAAGACCTATAATTAAAATACTGAAATTTTACAAAAAAAGGGTATATGGGCATCTGCACATCTGCATGAAATTTTGAAATTTCGACAGAGACCTACAATTAAAATACTGAAATTTAACAATACATGGATATATGGGCATGTGGGCATCTGCATGAAATTTTGAGGCTTAACCTATTTTGGGACCTGTAACAACCTTGTTGGTTTCGGAGTTAACATAAATTCTAACTCGATTTGGTCTGTAATCACAGGTGACGAAGGAGCCCTCTGGAACAATTGTTGGGGACACACTTGGATTTTGTTGCTGCACCATCGCCTTTGCATGTTCTGCATCTGTTCCCACCAGCTCTGGCCAGCTTGTTTTTCCTGCAACTGCAATCCTTATTTCAATACCCAAAGCAAACAATAACAACAAGATCATGCATAGCTTCTTGGAAAGAAAAATAAAACGGATTGATTTGTTATTCCTTGAATTACCAGATGTAGTAGCTCCTTTTTCCATCCTTCGATTGCAGCTGAGATCAGTATGAATATGAAGATGCAGAAGGGTAATGGGTTTCAAGGATATTTAAGGAGAGAAGGGGAGCGGCGGTTCTAGGTTATAGTTGGAAGGAAGCGTTGCCATAATTTCCTGCATGATCAATTTTGGATGCATTGTTTTGTCTTGGCATGGATGCTTCCGGCCTGCAATCCATCCTTTCATTGCCGCCAAGCAGATGCAAATGCCCTTTTTGTCTTCTCTTTGTTGGATGAATTAACCCAGTGGAATCTTGAAAGAGAGATTGTTATTAATAAAGGCTTATTTTAAATTCATATTCTGTCATTTGTAATTTAACTAGATGGAATATTGTTAGAAAGGTAAGCCAAAATATCCTGAAAATATCTGGAAAGGCAAAATAAGGAGATGCCTTTCAATGGTGAAAATTGTATATCTATATTTTTTTTTAATATTTTGGATTTATTTTGATTAGGATGTTTCAAATATAATAACAAATTTATAAGTAGCATATTTTTATAAGAATTTGGGTCATAACATCACTATATATTCTAATTCTTTGATCTTTTATATGTCACCCTATATTCAATTTATGGATATGAATTTGATCTAGATTATTGTTGTAGTTTTACAATTGAGTCTTGAATGTGAAAAAACATTCATTCAAATTTAGTTTTATTGACGCCCTCCAATTAGTTGTTTTAAACTTACCTAGCAAATATTTGTATTGATTTGCTCATTTGATGGTTTTATTAAAGGACATCAAATCATTTATTTTGAGAGTATCTAGAAACACATGGTAGCATTAATCAATGGAATACTTAGATCATATTTATGAGACCATCATAACAACATTATCAAAGGATTACATCAACACACATCATCCTAGGTCAATTGCATGCATGCTCGCTATTTTTAATCTTTCCTTGAAAGTCATAAAATATGTTCATTAGAGGTCTAACTAAAGATAATGTGACCCTCATAATTCATAGATAATCCAAAGGTGTTTCTAACACTACCAATCCTTGTATAGGTTTAGATATCAAAATATTGAATGAGTAACTTCCAGCAGTCAATAATTAGTGAGTTTTTTTTTTGTGGATTACAAGTTCAATCTTGTGCATTGTGTTTAAGTGAACCATAGTGAAGTTGCCAATTTGTAGACTTTGAATCATCTATTTAAACATGTTCTAAAAATATAATAATGTGGTAAATTGGTTCCAAACAAATCTAGCTACAATCCTCAACCTTTGGAATTCAACTAAGTATTATATTTACACTTAATTTAATTTTGCAAAATATTTTACTTACCAATTGAAGCTCCTAAACCCTTAGATGATAGTTTGCTCATTGTTTAATCATTTATCCTAAGTAAATTGTATTGGAATATAATATTTCTCTTATGTTATTGGTGATTTCAACTTCCTTACATGACCTAAGGTTTAGTCTTGGGATTTTCTCTCTTTCATTAGGGTTTTAGATCTATTTTTTATTGCCTCGTCCTATTTTCAAATCTTGTTAGGGTTTATATTTCTTTGATTTGTGCATCATAGCTATACCTTTTTTAGGGTTTTGTTCTTTCTTGTCTATCGTGTTTTCATCCACCTTACCCACCCTTATTTTTGTGTTTTGGGTTTCATTTGTTGAGTTATTTTCAATTTTTAGTGCTTCATATTTTTTTATTAAATTGGATATTTACCTTCATTTTCTTTCAATTAGTTTTTACTTGGCGTTATGATTTATTTGCATGCCAAGACATCATTCTCAAAATGGGATCCCTTAAGGACAAGGTCTTGCTTGAATCCTCAACTGGCTTAATCTACTAAAAATGCCATTCTTAATGATTTTTTAATAAGTATTGTTATCATTCCTATTATTTAAAATGCTCATGAATATTATGATCATGAAGCACATTTAAAACAATAATAATATGCGCATGATCTTGATAATTTAGCTAAGGTGGATAGTCCTAAAAATTTGGTACAATATTTTAATTATTTATTTCTTATTATATTGTTTGAGTGGGAAGTACTTCAAAAATGTTGTTGCTAAAGTTTCTTCTATTTCTTTGAACACAATATCATTTCAAAGCCTCCACTAATTTAATTCTCAAATATGTCATACCTCTAAATTTAGTTCATCTTAGCATACCTACATGATCACATACAAATATTTTTGCATCTATATCCCCCTCCTATCCTACTACTATTCTTCATGTACCTTCCATGCTTTATTGATTAGTATTATGGCTACATGTATGATCCTACTATAACTTCTATTGTTTCCATATTCATTGCTATTGTCTCCACTTCTATTACAATCCCTACATCTACCTTCACCTTCCTTACTTCTAGTGCTTGATTCATTCCTATGTTTTTGACTCATCAAATCTAACTCATCACTAATATGAATGAAACATGAATGGTAGGAACATATGTAGTTCAAATTGATCGGATAATTGGTAGATTAAAGTTATTTACAAGTAAACAATAGGTGCAATGGTGGGGGGATCTAATGGATCACCCATTTTAGGAGGAAGGAGTGTTGTATGAATAAGATAGATATGTGGTTGAGGTGAGCTAATGGTTATACAAGTTTTTATTTTTGTGCATAAGATATTGAATCTTTGATAAAGATTGTTGAGGATTTATTTGACTAATTTGAAGAGAGCATTGAGATGAATAATCCATTGCTTCAATACTTTGTTTAAGTGATCTATCTCAATGAATTATAATATATATATATATATATATCTTGAATTAATTATATTTTTTGTCCTTTCTCCTCTACTTCAATAGTTGGAGATGTTAATGAAATCTCTCCTAACTCTCTTTAAGGTAGCTTCCACCAATCCTCTCTTATACTTAGACCCTAAACTAGATGCAACAAATATGACTAAACATAAAAGAAATGAGATGAAACCACTTATATGATTTGATTTATTTTTTTCTCATTTTTTGGTTTACTAAGATGTTCAATTTGAATGCTTGATCATTCAATTTTAAATGTTTGATTTTACAATTTTTGTTTGTGACTAGGTCTGTTATGTTTACAAATAGACTGTTTAAAATTTTGAATTTATTTGGAATGTTTTTTTAAATGTAGATGTTTGAACTAGGCTTGGAGCTTATGCTTCACTCAAATGAAAGGTCCCAATTGTTTACCATCTTTTTTCAGCATGTGTTATTTTTGTTTATTTTTTAGAATGCATTTGAATATTTACAAATAAATTCTTCAAAGTATACTAATTGCTAAGATAAAGAAAGAACTAAACTAATTTTGTGCATGTGCTTTTGTATGTTATTAATGCTCAAATAAAGTAAATATAACTATTGGCAATTATTTCAAAATAACTATGAAAGAAAACAACAATATTTTTTTTATTTTATTGTTCAATATGATTGTAAACTATTCTAACTTTCGAAATGAATTCTAATGTTAAAATAAGTGAAATGAGTTTTCCGTAGTTGTAATAAATACAATTTAAGTGGAAATCATGAAGGTAAACAAATGTTCAAGTAATAAAAAAATAATCAATTTTATTTTCTTTTCCTACTATTTTTCAAATCAAAGTTGACACTTATATAAATTGGAATGAAATATAATAATTGTCAATTTTTGTTGCAATGGTAGTGAGAAAGAAGCTTGATTTTTATTTGTTTCTTATTGCTTTGTTTGAAAAAAGAATCAACGGTTTGTTGGTTTTGTTTTTGTGTTTTGAGGTTTTGAAGGAAATGATGTTGATGTTTTGAATTTACTAGTTGTAGGAAAATAGGATGCTTTACTCTAACAAATTAAAATTTACCTATAATAGATCCAAATTTGGTACAAAATATGAAAATACTAATTTAATATGATCTGCTCAAAGAAAACCAATCTAAACAAAAATGAAATTATACTAAAATCCTCACACTTGGGACGCTATAAATAATTCAAAATATGAAAAGAATTGATTGGGGTAGCTTTTTTTCTCAAGAATCACAATCATTTCTTCCTTTACTCTTCTTCCAAATAAAGTTATTCCTTCTAATGGTGGTAAGAGCTTAAGAAAACTAAACAATAAGATATCAAAAGAAAAACAAGGTATTGTTGAAAAATCATGGGGATTTTTTTTTATCAATGGTGTTTTGAATTTTTGATTGTATAAGATGTCTTGAGGCTATGATGAATTGATGTATTGTACCAAAAGTGTTATAGAAGCTATGGTAGCCTTAAAATAATAGTGCACCTCTTATTTGATAGTAATTAAAAAGAATGAAAACTATTGTAGTTTGACAGAAGCAAGTATATTTGTTTTGCATGGCTAGAATTCCAAAGGAGAAAAGACTTTACAAAGTGTCATTTTTTTTAATAAATATCATTTTATCTATATTTAAAGATGAAGAGTGAATTTTGATCATGTTGAGTGCATTCTGATAAGAATAGAACTAGAGTTCAAAGATAAAATTCATACAAAAATTATGCATGCAATAAAATAATAGGCACAAAAATAACTTGCATGTTCACCCATTTTACTAGAAATTAATTTATTGAGTTAGGTTAAATTTTGAAGGGGTTCAAGATTACTATAATTAATGGTTATAATTGAATCCATCCCCTATTATGGGTCCCTTTTGTATTGGACACGTGATAGGATTTATCTAGTCATCGGGCCCTTTTGGTTTCTTATGTGCATGATGAGGTCCCTTCTCCCATGTCTCCTCTACCAAGAAGTTTTTTCAATGGGCTAGTGGTGAAGAAAAATATCAAAGGCTCTTCGTTAGCTAAGGTTAGTTGGTCATGGGAAAGACTTTTCAAGTCACCTAGTGGTGGTATGTGTGTCTCTTGTCCTAACAATGGTAAATGTGGCATGTCTCTAGTGCTTGTTGATAATTTTAAATATTCAATACTTAGTGTTATTTTAATCAATATCCCTAATGAAATGGTAAAAATAGTGGAAGAATAATTAAATAACTCTCTTGTTGGAAGTTTCCAAGGTTAGAGACAAGATTGATGTAGTGAGATCTTGGATGGTGAAAAAATAGTTGTCAAAAATTTAGTTGGATATTTCTACTATCTAAGGGTTTTTCCTCTTTTCCTTTTGCTATGATGACTATCCAAAAAATCATTTAGTTGAAGCAATGTGGTTCTTTGATAAATCTAACTTATTTTTGAAGAAAACTTCCTAAGTTTTGACTCCTCAAAGGAAAATATTAATATCACCTTGGTTTGGGCTCAACTTTTAGGTCTCCTTATGGAGATATAAGAAGAAGTGTTCAAAGGAATTGTTACCTCTTTTAACATGCCCATTTTTCTACACAATAACTTTCCTAAGTTTTAACCTCAAGTAAATAGTTTCAACATCTAACCATTATGAGCAATAAATTTT
Organism: Sequoia sempervirens; assembly: GCA_007258455.2. NCBI lineage: Eukaryota > Viridiplantae > Streptophyta > Pinopsida > Cupressales > Cupressaceae > Sequoia > Sequoia sempervirens. The sequence goes on from VDFB02000363.1 coordinate 72,500,455, forward strand.
TTCTTTCAAAAGAATAAAGATAGCATGCGCATTTCAAATAATATCTTTTCAAAAAAATTTCATTACATTAATTCAAGTATTACAACTTTCCAAAGTAATGATTACATAGTACATGATAACATGATATCATTTCATTTTTACAATATTACCATCACAATGGATGCAAAATACATAATCAAGGCTCTATGAATCTTACTAGAAAAAGAAGTACGAATAGTCTTGGAAATCCTTCATTCAAATCTTGGTCACCTACTGATGAGGAGAAGCATCACTCAAGAACTTGTTTGGAAACCTTGGACTAACTATGGTCCCCCGCACAACTATCAAACTGATAGATGGCCCTAGACCCTTTGACGAAGAGATTGGTTTGGTAACCTCATAATAAATTTTGACATTTTCTGAGCTTGGTTTTGTATCCTACATATCTAGATATGTCACACTTGGCTACAACCTACACATATGACATTCCTCTACCTAGTATGTAAATTTGGATCACGGTGAACTAATAGTACATAAATAGTGGCAACTTACACTACTTTGGCCAAAGTATTTATCCCCCAGTATCTCGAGTGGTTGTCAATTACTTCACCCACCTTCCTAGCTCGATTTGTATTGACTATTCATAATTTATGCATAGGCTATCCCCTTCATTAGATTATCCTAACCCCAAGAATAACCTATCACATCTATGTTTAACTATACCATCTACTAAGTAAATCATATTACTCTAAGACTCAACTAGTTTAAAAAATTTAGCTATGAAAGCGATATCCCCAATATAGTATTTATTCCCTTTATAACCATCTATTCCTTAATAAGGAATATGTACAAACACTTCAACAAAATAGATCTTGACACAAGGTACAACACACAATCATTTCATTTCTCTTGAGATTAAAATAACCTTTCCCAATAAATAGATGATATAATCCTCTAATTCAAACAATCAATGACACACAATCATTTCAAACATAAAAGAATAAGAGAGTAGAAATCAGCATGCCTATTTATGCAATGCTCTAATTGATCGAACTGGATTCCTATCTCAACCTTCCCTCAATTCAGTATGCAAATACCTAGATAAACCTTCTCACAATTCTCAAATACCTCTCACAACTCTCAATCTTACTCAACTCATAAATGTAAATTACAATTACTCAAAAAAACACTCATGAATACAAAAAATATGCGTCCCCATTTTGGTTGAGAGCACCTCTATTTATACACTAGAATCAACAACTAAGAGCTAAAAAAAGGCATTAAGAATGACACTTCTTAGCTCAAGAGGTTTGACTCAGAAATCAAAAGGAAAGGTGACAACTAAATTCATTGCACAACAAACACATATGTAGCCAAAGTGAATGAGTCGATGCTAAAATAGACAACAAGAATGATGATAAAAAATGCAAGGCAATTACCTCCTACAGGTCGACTTACTTGGCACAACTGCGTGCTTGACTAATTTGCATTTTACAAAATGCTTCTCATTCTAGAAATTCATATTGATAAATAAACTTCTATTTGATTCATGTTTTTATCAGTTGGTGCCACATTTTTTCATTTGTGCCATACTATATGGGTCAATCTTCACTATTTGACTTGGTCGACACTCTTTCTATGCATGATCACTTACTATTATTTTTTTTTGACAGTCTTGGAAGCTAAGTTTACACATTGGTGAGCATTGATAACTAAGCGCTTATACTTGGTTCTATGAATATTCACATTATAGAACTTTAAATGTTTAAAGCATCTCTTGGTAATATATGCACTGCTTACACATCACTTAACCCTTTGTTACTTTGTTGTGTGCATTAATTAGCATAGACTATACTTTAAATGTTATGTGTTGATTAAGTAATCTAACATTATCATTATCAAATATACATAATGACTATATATATATGTATATATGTTTATACGTATATATATATATATATATCTTGATTCACAAGTTTATATAACACATTATTCAATAATCGAATACACATTCACATCTCAATGTAAGCATGTGTATATATGTATATATATATACATATATAAACACCTTATATTTAAGCACATATATTCAGTCATATCGACCGACATATATATACATGGTATGTATATATATATGTATGCATATGTCTCTTTTTATGAATGACATTCGCATGCATATGGGTAATTTGTACATGAACATCATGTGCATAGATATGACTATCTACGTATTCTTATGCACGTATTTACTCATGTTTATGAGTTTTCTATTGACACATGCATATACAGATATATACATATTATGCATATATATTTTATCAATCAAATATAAACACATAAAGAAGAACTCCCATAAATCAAAGAGACTGAATACTTGGAATCCTAAGCAAGAACATTAAAAAATATTTAAACACAAGCAAGACTAAAGTTAACTTACTATTTCCCAACTATTATCTCAACTTTGACCAAACTAGAAGTGTGTGTGTGTGTGAAAGCTAAGGTTAGGTATTTTATAAAAGGTTACCAGACCAAGTTCTTCTCCCTGAGTGATACTTCCCCTCTCGTCAGGAGGCCTGATACTTTTCCTACATATCTAACTTTATACTTTGCATTATAGTAGTTAGTTGAAAACTTTACATTCACTTGCATCATACATTTTCATAATCAAAATCATTTCATAACATAAAATTGAATCAACATTTATTCTTCATATTTCCAAAACACATAAAGCATAAATACACTCACTTCAAGCATTTTCACCCAACTAGGTAAAAGTAAATAAGTAGTAGCACAATAGGGTGTAACACCTCTATCAACTAGTTGGTTGCAATAGATCATGTTACAAGATCTCATATAAGGTTGGTATTTGCATGTATTTATGTATGTATTAGCTTGGATATTCCCACTTCCACATTTGTCTCCTTGAAGTCTAAATTTGGGGTATGGGAAAAAATATCAGTGTTTGAAAGATCGCCTTTTGCATGTTTCATTTTCCATTCTCTTGGACACCTTGGTAATATATTCCCCTCTAATATTAAGGAAATGGCCACTAATTTATAGAAGATGTAAATAAGGACCATCCCATTTTCCTTGAGTGAATTTATAATTTACCTTAATCATACATGGAGATGGTCCAACTAAGAATTCTCATAGGATTCCTTGTTGTCTTCAAAGGTCTCAAACCCTTTTGATCCATTAGCTTCAACAATGAAGGATGAAGACATTTCAAACCCAATGAATGTGGATGTTGAAGAAACTCTAGCTATGAATATTTCCAACTTGCCAATGGAAAAAATGAACACTCTATTAGTTCAAGAAGATGAAGTTTCCACAAATCTACCCTCCTCTCCTTTAAAGATTATTTCACCTAGCTTTAAATAATTAATCCCATCTAAGGTGTCACCCAACTCTTTTAAATAAATTTCCAAACTTACTATGGGACCTAAGGTGGTATACTCCCCTCTTGTCTTGAGGAAAACTAGAAATAATGAAAAATAAGTGGATGTGGGCTCATATTCTAAGTTGGGGTGTCCAATCCACAAGAAAATCAAAGATAGAGAAGCCTTAAAGGATATCATAGATGGCCCTCAAGGTGCATTAGTTTTGGTTAAAACTAAATCAACCCCTAAAATTAAGAAACAAAAATGGTTTCTCCTATTATAAGAAACATTGTTCCTATTTGTAAGAGAGATCCTATTTTGCATCTAAATTAGAGAACATCTAGGTCTATTTCTAGGGTTAGTTACATTTTCATATATGTGGCTACTAAATACTACCAAAAATATTAATCTAGGAATTTATTTTTCTTGAAATTCTAACACTTGATTATGCTTATAAATTTTTCTAATGCACATGTGTTTATTATTGTTATTTCTATTGACTAGAATGGACCATGAGTAGTGAAGTTTTTATTTGAGTTTCAAGAGGAAACCTATTCAACATAAGCCTCTTTCTACATGAGTTATTTTATTTCTATAATTTCTTCACCCTTTCCCACTTGAATAGGCTATCATGCTCAATAGATAAGGATCCAACCTTAAAGTCCTATAGAATGATTTATAGTTCATATACCATATTTGTAAGTCTTTCCATGCTTGATGGTATTATCATGTGTATTTTTCCTAAAGTTATATTTTGATCATCAATAGTTTCTAACATGCTAGGTTAGATCCTATAGCATTTTAAATTGTCACCCTTGATAATTTCACACTATGTTTTGCTCTCCTTTAATTTATTAGACCTAATTAAGAACTTAATTTCCTAAATTATGCATTCCACAACTTATTTTAAACATTTTTTGATAATTTGCAAGCATAAAAAAAACACTCTCATTTAATGCTTTGTCATCGACACTTTAATTTTTAGAAAATAGGGCTAGGACATTGGCTCCTAGGGCACCTATTCCCCCTATTTTGGCTCCAAATTTGAATATATCGGAGGTGGCATTTTATTATTTGAATTTTAAATGTCTAAATTTGGCCATCAGTATTTAATTTTTGGGAAATTAGTTTAAATGATTATAAATACCTAGTTATTGCATTATTTCAAATGGATCTAGCAAGTTGGAGAATTTATGATCAAGCAATTATCAAGAGCATTATCAAGAAAGTCAAGAGAAAGCATTAGAGGATTTATTGAGGCAATTCAGGATTCAAGCATCATGTCAAAGTGTATGTGAGTGTATTCGAATGTTTATGTTTTAATATTATTTGTGAAGGCTAACCCTTTGTAGGTCTCTAAACAATTCAAGTCATTCAAGCCAATCAAGCAAGCAAGACCCAAGACCTTGAAGTGATGTGCATGACTTCAGTCCTTCAAGGAAGCCATTAAAGGTTGGTGAGTTACAACACTTTGTGATTTCATCATTCTTTACTTTCATTTATCACTTTATCATTGACATTGCCGTTTTGGAAGTGGAAACACTAACACGAGGTTTGACTTAGGTAACCCCTTAAATGGCACAATTTTTCTTCTCTCTTTGAATATGCAGGTTTCAGGTTTGAAGAGGATTGAAGGAAGTTTGAAGGTCAATTATTCATTTTTGCAATCGAAACCCTACACCTTGACAACTCGTGAAAACTCAGTTGCAGAAATATCTGATAGTGATCTTGGAACCAGTTTGCAGACAAAAATTAGAAGCTCTAATCTAGCTCTCAAGGGCTACGAAAATAAGTCCAAAAAGACCTACAAGGATAGTGGTGCCTCCAAAGGAAACGTCCTAAAAAATTAGGCTAAAATTTATATCATAGGTACACAGTGCCTTAATCCAGATCTGGCGTCAAAATTTCTATTACAATTTCTCAGTTGTCGAAATCCTATATTTTTAGTCTAGGGTACATAGTTTAATTAGGTTAATTAAGGAAATTCATTTCTAATCAATTTTCAAGGCTCTAAAGGATCAGATCTAGGTCTGATTAACTCACTTTCATGGTTGAAAGTAAATCTAATAACCTTGATTTGCATCTTAATGTTCTCTTGAAAAAGGCTTGAACCTAGTGATCTATGTATTAGACCTAGGATCCCTTTTTCATCAATTTTTTTGTGAACTTGACATTTTTACATCATAAACCTTCTAAAATATGAAATAATTCATCCTAGATCTAGGTTTGGCATTGCATTATTTGCATTTTTCTTCTAGACATCCATTTTTGCATTTTAAAAAGCACGATTTTTTTTTTTAAATATAATATTGCATTATAGGTTGGGTAAAAGCTCAAATTTGTGTCACACTTTATAAAGGAAAGAACCAAGACTAATCCAACTCTTAAACTTGAATCACTAAAAAGTGGCATATATGTTTTGAATTTTGAAATGATGTAATCTACTAAAATGTGTATTTTTTAGTATATTTTGTGTTTGTATTTTTTTAAAAATAAAAATAAAAATTTAAACTATTTTTTAATAAATTAATACTATAATTTAGTTGCTGATAAAATGCTGAAAAAATGAAGTTACATGAGATGCCAAACTTTTATAGTATTTTTTTTTCTTTCAAACTTTTTTTGTGTATTTATAACTTGAAACATTAGTGCATGGATATATGTTTTTCCAATTTTGATAAATATATATTTTTAAATAAATATTAAAATGTGCATGTATCAAAAAACAATTGTTTCCATTCATCGTCAACTTTTATTTTAAATATTTATCTAAAATGGAAAAAAAATTACCTTCTTGATATAGATTCATTTATCTAACTATGCATCATATTTTTTATAATTTTTTTAATGAGTTTTAGTATTTTTCCTTGGCAAGGTAATCAACCTAATATTTTGTGCTAATAACCTAATTTTAGTAAAAATAAAAAATAAATTATAAAAATAATTAAACTATTAAAATAAATATATTTTTGAAAACTACACTTATGGATCTACAAAAGGGTATTTTTATATTTAAATAAATGTCATTTAAATGATTAGGAGTTATTGAAACATCAAGTTTTTGAAATAATTTTATATTTTTGGTAAATTGGCCTCAAAGTGGTGCTCCATATATTTTTAGCCAACAATTTTAGTTGAAAAAGTTGTGAAAATATCTAACTTAGCTAGAATGAATCTTACTAGATCTTATGTTTGACCAAAATTGATTTTTAGTTAGAAATACTTAAATTTAGTTGTGCTGATAAGTTGGCCAAAAGTGTGCCACAACTTTGTGCTTTTACCCGGCTGCAATAGGGTTAATTTCAAAAATCATCCATAATTTTTAGATTTGTTAGTATCATTTACATCTGAAATAGATTGCATTTTGTCAAAATTATAGAAAATTGTCTCTTGCTTGCAAAAAATGTCCTTGCATTTGAAAGAAAAAAGTATCATTTTGCTTCATTTTGTGCGCATTTGTGAAAGATTGTTACATTTTAGTATTGGAAATTATAGATTTGTAGGTGCATTGCATGTATTTTTTTGAAACATTGCATAATTGGGATGAATTGCATTTTGTTTTTGTAAAATTTGAAAACCCTAAATTGTTACATTGTATTACAAAATTTGGAAACTCATAAAATATAAATAAATTCAATTCAAAACTAAGGTTTGCATAGTGTCACATAATCATTTCCTATAACCTATTCCTCTGAAACCAAAATCTTAGAAAAGCCATAATTGGGACATAGGCACCCTAGTGCCTATGTCCTACCAAGTCTGTCTAAAATTTTAGGTGTAGAAACATACCTGATGTCAGTTTGAAAATTTGGAGTCTGATTTCCAGATCTGTGTCTGTAAGTCTATTTTCAGTCCTAGTTTTCTTTAACACGTGTATATACCTAAATTACAATTGAAATATAGTAATTAATCTTGGAGAAAGCATAGTAATCTAATTATGTTAGATCTCTTTCAATAAGCACATTGTATATTTACCAATCCCTTTAGTTGTGATGACTTTGAAATGTTAGATGATTCCCTTGGGGACTTCATCTCACTTAGATCATCCGCTAAGACCTCTAACATTCCAAGAAATGCAATCATTGATATACTCATGTGACAATCATATTAGCTATTCTCATAATATCCCTCCTAATTGTGGGCTTATCTTAACACAAGAAAATGAAATCATTGACACATTTCTTAATATCACTTTTCATAATCTTCATTCACCTCCCAACATCTTCCCTACTTGTGAGAAAAATTTGGTGCAAGAGGATGTAGTCGCCAATAACCATGACAATCATAGTTGTTCTTCTCCTGATACCTCACCTACTTATGAAGAAGGTATCTTGGTGTTAGAGGATCCAATCATTGAGTGTCACGAGAATCTTGTTTGTTTCTCTACCAATATCTCTCCAACTTGGGAAGATATTGTGGCACATGAGGATGAAATAATTGATACATTTCTTTTAGAAGACAGTTAGAGGGATGGCATAGATGAAGATGCTAATTTGACAATGTTATCTAATCCCCCATGAATAGAAGATCATCAAGTAGAAAACTTAGTTGAGGTTATGAACACAAAATTGACAATTGGATCTCCTCTAATTAGTGGACCTCCTAAATCACCTCTCATTATAGAACCTCTTAAACCCCTTGGTCATATCTTAAAATTCACAAGGCAAATCACTAATGAGCATGTGTCACAACAACCAAGTTATCAAACAATTTCTCACACATATAACATTCCTCAACTTAGTGGTAAAGAGTATGATCTTATTGAGCAACTTCATAGCTCATTCCAGTGAAAATCTCCCTTTGAGATGATTCAAACATAACCTACACACCATGGGAGGCTCCAAGAGGCTTTGCAGGAGAATGATGCCCTACCTTCTATTAGATTGAATGATGTAGCTACCTTGTTTGATTGTATGCAAGTGACAAAGTTGGATATTACATTCCCTCAAAATGAATTACCCTTTCTTGAGATCCAAAATAAACATGAGGCCTTAATAATTAAGGTGATCATTAATGAAACTAGAGTTAGGCGTACTCTCATAGACAATGGAGCAATTCTTAATGTTTGTAGCTTTGACATCCTAGATAAAATTGGTGTGGACAAGAATCTTATACAACCCAATGATGTTAATAAATTTTTGGCTTTGACAATGTTAATAAGCAATTGTTAGGAATGATCACACTACCCATTGAGGTTAGACCTATGGTTTTTCCTACCCCTATCCATATCATACCAGGAACTCTTTCATACAATCTTCTCCTATGTAGATCATGGATTTATGCCATGAAGAGAGTCCTATCTACTTTCCACCATGAGATGAAGTATGGATATAATAACAAGATATACACAGTTGAAGTAGATGAACAAAGTTATAATTCACAAGTTCAACATGATCATAATACGTCCAACTCTCTTAATACTTTGATTCTAATTTCAAAGGAAGAACCTACACAAGTTGGTGGTAATCCTATTTTATTTCACTTGCAAAAAAAATCTGAGACGATTCAACTTGGGGCCATTAGATTTTGCACCTTGTTTCAAAGGGGAGTCTAAAATTTTGCCATCAAGGTCCAAAGATTCAAATACAAATGATTCATATTTAAACACATGTTTTGGAGATGATTGGGGTTCATTAGATTTTACACCCTCCTTTATGGGAGAGTACAAAATCTCACAATCTAAACCAATCCAGTCTTGTGTTTCATTTTCTCAACTTCGTTCTAGATCAACAACATCACCCCATGATGGTGATGGGGGATCTTCAACTCTCGTCACTCATGAGGGGAAGATGCTTAGATTCAAAAACTTAAAAAGGATTTGCATGCTCGAGAAGAATCCAATCCTTCTCAAAATCATGTAGATAAAATCTCTTCATTAGAGTTGGAAGCATGTTATGGGCTTAGATACAAAATTCTTCATAAACACAGATGTAATGAAAACATGAAATAAAATATGAATCAAGTTAAGTCTATACCGTACTTTTCCAAGAAGGGTTTTGGTTTCCAACCTTCATCTCCATCTTCATATAATTCTTTATCATCTACTATATGTAAGACATCTTGTGATAAGAAATAAATCTTTTCTTCATAAGGGAAAGAAATGTCCCCTACTTGTGATCAAGAGATTATCTTGCCAAGGCTTCTCAAAGTCTGTTTGATTACTCTTCCTCCAAGAACACGAAATAAATTCTATAGAAAAAACTCATTTTGTGCATATCATCGAGTGCATGGTCATTCTACCAATGAATTTCAAGCCTTGAATAATAAAATACAACTTAAGGGTTGTGATGCTCTTCCATGTGATGATACACCTAATTCCTCTAATCAAAAAATGATCTTCATCCTATTATGTTGATCATCACCATGTGGCATTTGTAGCTTTATGTGTTTTGCTCATTGCCATTCATGGTGGTATAATCTTAAGTGCAACCATATTTTCCATGGAAGCAACATGATAGTCCTTGGTGTTCTTGTCCTTGTTTCTATGCTTGGGGGCAAGGATGACAAGTTTTTAAAGGTGTGCATTATTTTCAAGGATCCTCTCTTCCCCTCTTTTCCTTAAAATACCAACATAGAAAGTATGTTGATATTTTAAGGGGGGCATTTATTACCCGTAGCCATTTCATACACATAAATTTTGAGATTCAACCTATTAAAATGCTCCTTTAGTGATGGTGTTAATTCTAATGCCCCCTAAGGTGTGGTTATCAATTCATCCCCTATGACATTAAGAATTTTCTCGTCCCTCGAGACGTTAAACCTTGTGCACCCCTTGACGTGAGTTTTGTTCATTCCTCAAGATGTTAAACCTTGTGCACCCCCTGAGGTGATTTTTTTGTTCATTCCCCAAGATGTTAAACTTGAGCACCCCTTTTTAACATGGCCACCTAGCATAACACACATTGCCTGCTAGTGGAGCCATGTGTTTCATTAGTGTTTAGCATAATGTAGCTTGCTAGCCTTGTAGAGCCTATCATATTGCATGGACACCTTGCATAACATAGCTTTCTAGCCAGTAGATCCATGTGGCTTATAAGTGATTTTACATCCTTATGAGAGAATCATTTTTTTAGACAACACATTCGATGGATGAAATTTGGTATTTCAGACAATTTAAGACTAAGGTCTCTTTTCCTTACTGACTCAAATCCTTTTATTACTAACCTTGTTTTTTTGTGCATCTTTTGTCTATCTTCATTGTGTTTGCATTCTTTTTGCATCATGTTTGTGTCCATTTTGTTGTCATTTATATGTTACATCATGTCACGTGTTTTCATCGTGTATGCTTCACATTTTTGACATGAATGTTTGTGTACGTTGTCTTGATGCATTACATATGAGTGTGTTCCTTTGTGCTTATATTGTCTTGCCATAAGATCTTGAATCCTAGGGGCTTGTGGACCCCCTAGATTTATTGTCATCCTATCTCTTTAGTATTTATACATTTAGACCCCTCTTGACATATATTATCTACTTTAGTGTGAGTCTGAGTGTAAGTTCATACTCACTAAAGTGGGGGCTAAATGTAGCATCGTAAATTGTCACCCTTGACCATTTCACACTATATTTTTCTCTCCTTTAATTTATTGGACCTAATTAAGCAATTAATTTTCTAAATTATGCATTCCACAACTTATTTTAAAGATTTTCTGACAATTTGCAAGCATAAAACAAATGCTCTCATTTAATACTTTGTCCCTAACACTTTAATTTTTGGAAAATGGGGCTAGGACACTGGCGCCTAGGGTTATATTCAATTAATTATAGAAGAAATAGTTAGATAACGATAATTTTAGGTATGTCTACATATATATTGATGTTAGAGGTTCTCTCCCCTTCCTAAATCTAATGAGTGGAAATGATGAGTATTTTTAACCTACTATCTCTGGAGAGAAGCCCATGGATTCCATTGTGAGCGATTTTTTATGTTCTCAACCCCTTGGCCTTTGGCTACTCATATATTGCATTTGATCCAATGGTTGACATGAGTTGGTTGATATATGCTAGCATAGCATTTTCATTGGTACATAAGGTTCCCTATTGAGTTAATGATAAATACTAGTCCTAGGTTGCATGATTTTCTATATCATTTTTGGTATTTATTTTGGTTTTCAATCTTCCTTATTTAATTTTTGGGTTAGGTGGTTTATTATTTTAGTAGTAATACATGTTGGGCTCCCACTATTAGGAGGTGTTAAATTTTTATGCTTTTAGGTTTGTGCTAGCCATATAATCCATTTTAATTCAATAGCTAACACAATCTCATGGCGACTTTCCTAGAATTATTAGTTGGAAACTACACCATAGGTCTATTATTGCAAGGACATTTTGTATTGGACCACCTCTCTTATATTCATTTGTGTGTGTATGTTCGTATTAGTAATATTCTCCCATGAGAAGTGTATACAATCATGTGTTCCATTGATCTTCTCTATGAGGTGGATCATAATGTGGCCCCCAAGGTTTTGTAGTGGTATTTTGAGAAGTAACATTGATCCATTTAGGTACCACATGGAATGCTCTCGAGGATTCAAGATAAAAGGTTATCTATATCTCCCTCTCAAAGTAGAGCTAATCATCCAATATGCCATAAAAATTCTAATTAAATGTCCAATGAGGAATAAAGCCCATTCCTCAATCAATTTTTATAGCATTGAGTCAAAGAAACCAACTTTTGAAAACTCACGAGAATTTCAATTGAAGAAATGCATATTAGGTGGGAATTGAACCACTCATTTTTTAAATCTTGACTATTCTATACACAAGTATTAAGAAGCATTCAGTGCCTAGTGGCCTCAAGTTCCAAGTGCCAAAAATATATTCAAGAACCCTATTGGTTGCATATATAGTGTAAAGACTTCAAATTCAAAGCTAAGTACTTTGCATCCATTCCAAATTACTCCAAAATTTGACAAGGGTCATTTGTGTACATAATCCTTCTTGATCCTACTCCTCTATGGATTTCAAAATTTATTTTCCTTACTTTTGTGGGAAATCTTATTGTGGGTTGAGGTATTTTTTTCGTATAAATAAGTGACCTTGTGTCCACTTGTAAGAGATCCTATTTTGTATAAATGAGTTATTAAGTCTTATATATAAAAAAAAAATTGACCCCTTCGTAACAAAACAAAGGAATCTTTGTGCATGTGTCAAGAGTTAGTGATAATATATTGTTTGTAGAACTTAATCAATACTATTAAAAGAAATGATCTAAAAGACTACGTTTTTTGAAATGTAGACTTTCAATTGTATATATGAATTTATTTGATACATATATATTTTATTGTTGATATTTCTATTGACTATTACACTATGAATTGTAAATATATATTTAATTTGTAAGAGGAAATATATTTAGCATGAACCTCTTTCTAGCATTTCTTCCCCATTTTCCACCTAAATTATTTAGACAAAATATATGAGGAGTCAACCTTGTAGTCCTAGAGATTGGTTTACATGTTGTGTCTCATGCTTGGAAATCTTTCCATTCTTGGTTGTCCTATTTGTCCTGGAAGTATATTTAAACCATTCACACATCCCATTCCACTTATTTTCATCACTTAACCCTTATGTCTATCTCAAAATATGCATAACTTCCTTTTTGAAACCCATGTCAATTATGAATACTTTGACCCTTATTCTTTATTTTTATGCTCACCTCTTCCATCTCCATTTGTTCTCAATCATAATTTGCTATCGAAAAACCCATCCGTACATCGTCTCTGAATTCATGTTTTCTTACATCACTATCGTTCTATTGATTGTACTATTTTTTTGTTCTTAAATTAGATCTCTGTATTTTGTCCTTTTTAAACTGCTTTCATCATATATCAACAATCTGTAAATATGTTGTCATGAACAGCTGTGTTTGCTGTGTAATGTTATGCTTAATTCAAATTCAGTCTGATCAGGAAAGCAGGACACGAAAGCCAGATTTCTTTACCCACGAAAATTGGAAGACATGAGGGTAACTCCATGCATAAGATTTGGATTCTTTTGATAAAAAAACCCACCGATCTCATGCAAAACTACACGCTCTTAAATTGAATTATTACAACTCAGAGTGTTGTCACACCAATTCAACTTATATTGATGGCATCATATGTTCTCTTAAAAGCATCAGAAATTGTTCTTTCTTTCTTCAAACCTCGCTATTAGAATGATTGCCACAGATTCGAAAACCATAAAATTAGTTAATTGAGAATCAGTGTCCAAGAGATCAAACAGTTCGCGACCGTTTGGATAATTTGCATCTCCTTATAAAAGAAGGTTGAATAGAATTTTTATGTTAAGTATTGTTCAACTCTTCTCCTTTGTAAAGACACCATGAGTCCATGAGTATTACTACTTCCAGTCATACGAGTACTACTTCATATGATGATCCTTTCTGTTTACGAGATTGCATGCCATGTTGCAAGAACACAAGTCCCACATCACGACGTAGGTCAACCCCGCCACCTGGACATATACGTTACGAGTCAAGTAGCCCCAGGGGTCGTTCACTCCATCCATGTAAGCTATCGATACATGAAGAGAGAATTCGAAGTCGAGCAGTTATTCGTACAACTTCTTGCAAGCGAAGGCGTGACAGCAAAGGCTTGACACCTAGCCCTAAAAAAATTGTTCGCAATAAAGATCTGGCTAAGTTATTCTCTAGGTCAACAAAGAGAGGAACACCCAAGAGGAAGCGACTAAGTTACATGTCGCCTAGTCATGCTAAGGCCTTTGCGATTGATGTGGATTCCAAAGATGATTTAGACATGTATAACTTACAACTTATTGGTAAATTAGGAAGTGGAGCTACTGGTAATGTGCATAAGCTTCATCGCGTGCAACAATGTGGTAATAAAAATTTGCACTAAAAGTAGTTGAAATGGAGACACTTGACAGAGCATGCCCAGCAGCTAGGAATTGTATACAAAATGAAATAGCTATTTTAGAGGAGTTAAAGGGCCATCCTCATCCACAAGTTGTCGGTATTGTGGACAAATTAATGGACAAGGATAAATACTTGTATGGTGTTATTACAGAATATGTCAACGGCAGTACCCTTAGGGATTTGCTTGACAGAAGGGGACAATTGAGTGATAAAGACATTTCATTACTTGCTAGAAAATTGCTTAATGCTCTTGTTTACTTGCAAAAAAATCATATTGTTCACATGGATGTGAAGCCAGCTAATACTTTGGTCAGTAAAGTTGGTGACGATGTTAAATTGATAGATTTTGGATGTAGTTTCGTTGTGGATGAGTCCAACACTCCAGAAACTTATAATTTAGGTTTTGGGACAGCTAAGTATTTAAGTCCTGAAAGATTTTATCATTATGATTACTGGTTGAAGAGGACTATTGATAGTTATAAATTGGATATTTGGAGTTTGGGGATATGTTTGTTAGAGTGTAGTGGGTGCCCTAATGTGCAGGGGGATAATATTAAGTTTAGGGTTAAAATGGTAACTAAAGCACATGTTATTCCAACACCTCCAAAGGGGCGATGTAGGGAGTTGAAGGACTTTGTAAAACAATGTTTGCAATTAAAGGCTTTTGAAAGGCCTTTCTCCTATGAGCTTCTTTGTCACCGCTTTATTGAACAATATGTTCAATTTGAAACACTAGATTGTATTTCTAACAGATTATAAGAGTTATTGATCAATTTATATAATTAGTTATTGTTCTCTTTCATATAAATTGATATCCTTGTAGAAAGAGATGATATTACTAACATTTTCATGGTATATATTTTTTCTCAATATAAAAGCAAGTTATTTTTTAACAGTTTTAATACTACTTAATTTTTGTGTATAAAATCATTTATAGTAATAAAGTGTTATATTTTTATTTATCTTATATATAATTTAGTATGTTAGTTTTTATTGGCTAAAGTGTTCTGTTGCAAGCAAGAGGTCACGAGGTCTAGTCTCCTCACTGGTCATATGAAAAAGTTTACTAGACGCACTGTAGTTTATAGGGGGATGGATACCCGACCGATTCCTGCAGTCTTCAAAAAAAAAAAAAGGTGATAGAATTTGAGGTACTATAGTTTGTCTATTTTGTATATTTTCAATTTTGGTTAAATCTTGTTAAAAATTATCTTTAGGAACATTCTTTTGAGACTAGTTGAAAGTGAAGGAGAGATTATCCACTCTCAACAATTGACCAGTCATCACTCACAATTTGTTATGAGTCGATCTATCCACTTTTAAGAACAACATATCCCTAACCTTAAAGTGGATTGATCTTTCTAGAAGTGTGAGTAGTTGTTTTCATGCACTCTACCACAAGTATTCATGTAAGGATCCTCTTGTTAATGAAGGATACTTATATTATGGTTACGATGAATGTATGGATTTTATTGCAGCCAGAAATTACTACACTTGAATTGTAAAGATTTCAATTGGTACCTATCTAGCGTGCTGCCACATGAATTTTGTAATGGTGGTGCTCTGATCCTTACCCTAGGGTTTAGTACCATCTCTTATGTATCTACAGCCCTTGGCACATGAGTAGGATTATTGCACATGTATGTATACACAGATCCAAATTTCAAGTGATATTTTAAAATATTTTTTCTTATCATATTATTGTTAGACTATTTCAATCTCTTTGTCTCCTAGATAGAAGCTTATTCCATCCTATTCCATAGCAAAGTACTGGTAAAAAACTACACTTGATAAACATTGAAATGCCTCAAAACCATGAATTTGTAAAGGCGTAAACAATTATCATGCTACCTTAAGGTATTACATTGAAATGTGTATAAAGTTAACAACATTTACTATATGACTAGAACATATAAAAAATCATTTTTGATAGTTTAATTGTTTTCTCCCATGCTATCTTCAAAGCCTTGTCCACTAGAGCATCTAAAAGTTGTATATGATGGGTGTTCCTCTATTTCTCCTAGACTATCTTCAAAGTACTGCAAATTAGATTTTGAATTTTCTTTTATGTGGGCATGAAAGAGGACTGTTCTCATGCCGTCTTGTTTTGCAGCAATGGATGCATATAGCTACTAGTGTCTTATTCGTCAAGAATTATGATAACTGTTCACTTTTGTTGAGGAACTTAGTATTAGAAAGTCTGGCTATAAATTGAAAAGAAAATAAAGTGAACTCAAAATGGAATTGTTTTCAGTTGTATAAATGAGGAATGGAAGATTGGAAATAATCTCCTTTTGTAATGGCCCCATTTTATGGGCAATTTTTTTTCCAAATGGCTGATTTTTCACAAACTGTCATATATATAAAATTTTGTTGAGGAACTTAGTATTAATAGAACAAAGTGAACTTGAAACATGGAATTGTTTTCAGTTGTGTAAATAAGGGATGGAAGATTGGGATTTGGGAATAACATCCTTTTGTAATGGGACATTTTTATAGGCATTTTTTTTTCAATCAGCTAATTTTTCACAAATTGTCAAATATATGTATATATATATATCCAAATTTGTTAGCATATACATATGTTAATTAAAAAATTTTGAAAATATAATTTCACTGGTTTTTCCTTATAAAATGTACATAAAACTTGTCACATTTGCCAAAATATATATGGCTTTTAGTAGATTCCATGTTTTCCCTCAAAATTTACCTATGCTACATATATTTTACATTTTTTGAGCCACAAATGTTTGCGTCACATTCTATACTAACAAAAAAATTTCATTCCTTCAAGTTTTTCTCTGTATTGCAATGTGTTTGACATACTTTTAAGTTACTGGTTCGGGTACGGGTTCAGATATGGGTACGGGTACGGCAGTATGACAATAAATGATAAATTATTAAGCATAATTGCCAATACCTCATACAATCATATTCATAATTTGCAAAAATGTAAATGCTCAAGTCTTAAAATGTCATTACACATTGAAATTCAAATTACAATCAGACAGACAACGAAGCACCTCTGGTAATGGTAGTAGTTAAGGTCATAGTTTTTCACTTCTGTTTTTTACTTTAACATCTGCTTGCAATATGTAAAAACTACGAAACCTTCAAACCTCGAAATAAACTGAAACTTGTATTTATTTGTGGCTATTTTCTTCACATGAATGATAAAAGTTGAAATCTTTCACAAAATCCTTCACCTTCCATAGTTTTTGTCCACGAAGTGACGAATTCACTGTTTTTTGGAGAGGGTTAATTTTGAAAATGCCATTGGTCATGATGAATTGTTCTGGAAGAGATGAATTCAATGGGGTGGCTTCATTTTTGCAGCCTATGGGATCTGATGATTTCATTAAACTTGGTTTCTACTTCCTTCTGGCAACTGCACTCCAGTTTCAAGACACCTCTGCAATGCTCTGGATCATCACAAACACATCTATGAAAAAAATATAGACTAACAGATGATGATCCCAACCTATCTGAAAAAAGCTAGGTCCTATTTTCTGTACTGTAGTTCATTAGCATCATTAGCATTACTAAATTTCAGAGAAGAGAGAACAATACATATGAACAAATAGAGCATCAAACAAGCCACAAAGTATGAAGAAGACAAATTTACCTGAAGAATCTCACATATGCTAAAAACTTTAGGAAGCGTGACGTCAAATGGTCTCCTCAGTCACTATCTTCGTAACTAAAATTACATTTTAAGAACTGTCTGAATGATAAGTTAAGAGCTCGAACTCTCCTTATGATCTACATGTCTCTCCAACAAGACCCTCATCTGCTCATAACAATTTGTACTAGCATATAAAACAAATTTGGAAGATCACAAATGACATTTTATTTGCACTTTATTAGATTTAAAATAGTGTTTTTTAATGTATTTTTCACTTTACTTTGACTCCTCATGCGCGGGTCCTTACTGGGTACCCCCACACCCGGGAAAGGACCCGTAAAGGACCAGGATCAGGACCAAAATTTGCAGGGTACAGGGGGCTAAAGTGTAATACCCGGTAACTTAGACTTTTATTGAATAGGCTTTGTCCCTAGTAACTCTCTTTTTCTTTTCTTTGATCAGATGAAAATGGAAAATGAAGTTAGATATAGAAAATCTTAGCAGTTTTTAGCTAGTTGTTAAGTCTTGAAAGTTAGGATTAGCTCATGGCAATAACCAAGAGTCAAACTCATATGCTTTCTTGCTACAGAAAAATAGAAAATACAAGCTGCCAATAAAAAATGAAACAGTATATTAGTCTAAACTATTCTGAACTGTAGGACAATTATGTTACCTATCTTGCTACCAATTTGTGGTATCTATCATATTAACAGTACATGCAATATAATGTACTCTACAATCATACAACTACAAATTTAAACCTGAATTCTTATAGTCTCATGACTAAAGTGAAACCAGATAATCGATATTGACGGCCTTTTGAAAAATGCACTTTTGTATTTTCAGTTGGCAACAGTTGAGAATTATTACTTTCAGAGACACACTTCCCTAAAAATGAGTAGGGAAAAAACTTGACTGACCAAGGGCTAAATAGATTCTTTTCCAAGAGATGGTTTGCTTTATTACCTGTGAGAGACCTTATCATAGCTCGTATATGGTCTGTGTAGGGCTTAACTATTAATGGCAGCTGTAGTAGCAATCAAGATCAATAAAAAAACGAGTTATTTCAAATTTTACAATGGTGACCTTGTGACCTTATCGTAGATTTTTCCAGTGAGCCCATGACCTAATATTTAGTGGTCCCACTTTTAAGGATAGCCTATTCTATTCAAATTTTGCAGAATGCATAATCACTTATACTTTTAACAGGAAAATTTTCTTGCCTCTATGCTTTCATTTCTTAGTCACTAGAATAAACAGTCAGCAAGAGTTGGGATATAGGGAGTGGGACATAATTTTGAAATAGCTCATGAGAGTCTATGAGTAACGATTCTGCTATGTTGAAATGTAGTTACTTTGAAATGTGGTTATGGGTACAAGTCATCATTCCTTAAACAAAGTTTCCTTGTGAATGTAAATAATTAATTCTAAACTCAAAAAATTAAACATGATTCACATAGGATATGATATAGGAATGGATTAATGTACTGTTACTGAGCTCTTGTGATAGCTTTATGCTTGTGTTCTCATATTCTTAACCTCATTCTTAGCAGATATATTACCAGAGTTTGTAACATTTGAATTAATAGTTTTGTGTATGGTCTTGAATGTTCCTAATAATGATGGTTGTCTACATGTGACTTTCAATAGCACCCAGAAAATACTAATTCGGCTGCCCAGCTTCAAGTGGTCACTTAAGTTCTGCATTTGTAGCTCTGACGTCATATCCATATTATGTCTTGCAATTTAGCCACAGTGAGTCATTTTTTGTTTATAATATGCTCTGTATGATCAACGAAGAAGATTTGTTCAGTCAATTGTGCAAGGTAGCTGGCA
Organism: Sequoia sempervirens; assembly: GCA_007258455.2. NCBI lineage: Eukaryota > Viridiplantae > Streptophyta > Pinopsida > Cupressales > Cupressaceae > Sequoia > Sequoia sempervirens. Next base: position 72,520,151 of record VDFB02000363.1, read on the forward strand.
AGCTCTTGAAGGTATTCTACCTGGATTGACAGTTCTACTGTGGCATTGAAACTTGAATCATCACTATCCTAATTACTTTAATGTCTTAACAAGATCAAACAGTGACATAATTAGTGTTGGTGTGAATGTGGAAAATAACTTCTCTTTTCTCCTTCTTAAAAGGTGGAGAACCGGATTTGATGACTGCTGCAAAGATGGTTCTTCATGATTGGCAAAGGGGCAGGATTCCTTTCTTTGTCTCTCCCCCAGAAGTTGAAGATTGCTAGGCCAATGGGGTTTTATTACACTAAGCTTCTTAAAATCATATGAACCAACTCTCTAAGGTCAATTTGATTCTACATATCTAACTCTCGAAGGTTAATTTGATTCTACATATCTTATTACATTTCAATCATTTTTTTTTTAAATAAAGAATTTCTAGATTTACCAATCTTTAAATTCTATTAAAAAATTATTGTGTTTTTTTCGAAGAAGGAAGAATATTGTTATTTGGAGAAAATATTTGTTAGGAATTATTTATTATTTTTAAAAACTCTTTGTCATTTAATAAGCATTGAAAATCATAAGACTAATTTATAATTTTTTATAGTTGCAGAGGCAAGGGAATGGTAGGTGCAGGTGTAGATTTTTAATTTCAAACTTGGCATTGCGGATTCCACGCCTTGACTGTAGGGTCACACTGCATTTCTCAAAGATGGCCTTGGCTCTGTCCACTTCGTTGTACCTGAGTTGATAATTTGTAGATGTAGAGCAATTGTGGTGATTAGGTTTCCAATTCATCCACCTCTCAAAATTTTGGCAAGCCCCTTAAACCAGAAATGTCATTTATTTAGACCCAATACTGATTTGAACAATAGATGCATTACCCTGTAATATGTGACGAAGAGAAAAGGTTTTGCAATGTTTGTTAACATGCGTTTGCAGAATGTTGCTTTTGGAAAAACCACAGTCCCTGATTAATTCCAAGATACCAAGGTTGTGGCATAAAGCATGGATGTATCTGTTTTGGTCTGAATGCAACTTAGAAGCCATATTATTGGAGGATGTAGCCAAACTTGATATCATTTATAATCTAGCCCAAGAAACAGAACTTACATTATTTAAGGAATCAGGTAGGGAATGTTGTACTGCACTATCAAAAAATTCTGTGATTCCAATCACCTGTTCAATAGACATAACAAGACTAGACGGTGAACCATGAACGTAAAAAATTGGACAAACCTGATACAATTGTGTATTTGGTATAACCCAAGAGTACTGTTGGATATATCATATTGGTATATCCTTTGAATGTCGAAGGACATAACACCTTAGTTATAAACTTGCTTAAGCATGATCCGTACCCTATTAATACTCAAGACAATTAACAACACTATATCTACAAGATCACCGTATGCCAATGTGCACTGAATTATATTGATAGTAATATTATTCTTAGCCTTTTGATTAATGTATCCTGTGGTGCAATCCCATATCCTTATAGTAGTCTAGTTCCTTGACTATATAATATTTGCACTCACCACATATAAGTTATACTTGATTATGATCTTCATGGTCAGCAATAAGAGATTAGTAGATTTCATACTATATGATTGCAAATGGTTTGTCTCTTAATTCTATCTAAACCACATCATCAAATTAAATGATGGTTTCCTTCTAGTTAATCATGCAAGAATATAATACAAGTCCCATAGACCTATTTTGTCATTGGTGGACATAAATATATGTTCAATTTCAATTTGAACTTTTTCTTCTTATTACACTTCTTTTTGAATTGATAAGATGCAAAGCTACTGTTGAAGTTTTGAAAAGGATTCTGATAAAATTGATTTGCATAACTTTGTGAAATTTGGTAACACAAAATTATCCTAAGCTTCAACTACCTAAAAATCTAAGAAACCTTCTATTCATAAATGTGTGCCCACAATCTATGATGTTGTCCCTTCTTTCACTTTATAGTAAGGGAAATTTTCAACATTGCAGAAAATCATGTGTTTTGGAAGCCATAGGCTTGCTCTATAGTCTATATTATGAAACTCAGCTATTCTATCAAAAAAATGACGTCCAGGAATGTGTATAGATCTTTCCTTCTATTTTTTACTACACTAGGCTTTGGGCAGCTTTTGTTTTATTCATTGTACTGTAATAAATTTTCTTATGAATTGCTACAAGTATTGCTTACTTGTGTAATAGCAAATGGTAGCTTTAACATATTCATTAGACTACTACTGGTCATTTTTGGGATCATTATTATTTTGGTATTCCATTGTATGCTCATTTGGAAATTGACTTAGGGTTTGAAAACAATGGCATAGAGATCCACACGGAAAGACATTAAGAAATGGTCATGTTGGATTTATCTCTAACCATTTCTATGTTCCTAACAAAATCTTGTGCATCCGTTCTACTTAGTAATGTAAGGACTAAAGCAACCACACAAAAGTCATAGTCTCTAACTAATACGTGCATCTTCATCCTATGAAATTTGAATAGCAACAAGCTTCCCAATCAACATGAATGATAATTAAGCATAGTTAAAATCAAATGGCTTGATGAGTCCTTGCCAATTCAGAAGAGAGTTTCCATTCCTCGGCAGGATTATATTGAGCAAAATATTTAAGCTCTTATCCTTTTACAAGCAAGTGTTGCATTGCAACAAGATAAATGAAAAGGAAGAAAACCTGGAACTACCAAACATTGCCCATTACCATCCATTCATCTTTCTCAAAATCTCTGCAATTATTTGTGTATACAACATTCTCGCTGCCCTCGTCCAAGTTAAACATTCACTATGTCTCTCTACAGGACAATGGCTTTCTTCTCCAACCCTCTCATGTTTGATGAAATTCTTCCTTTAATGGATGTCCATAGCCTCTTTACAATCTCTCATTTCATCGCAAGTAGGTAGGATGCTCTCAAAGGTCGTGGAGTCTACACTTTCACTTGCCAGTTATGCTTGCCTAAAAGTTTCTACAACCTTTTCAACAAATCCATTTCGAGCATATCCTTCCACCTTCGCAATCCATGACACTTAGTTTCTTTAAGGCATTTTGTCCCCATTTTATGCTCTCTCCCTCTTTGTGCACTCCCTCTCCTATCTCACTACACACAGTTCGGCCCTCTCCCATGCATTTTTTTTCCTTCTACCCCACAGTTTCTCCTTCTCACGTTTTCCCATGTCATTTTTTGTATTATCTTCCTCTGTTGCTTAGGTTTTGAACATTTTTCTCCAAAACCACATGTGTCTCCATAGATGAAGGGGTTGCGGAGGTTTAAAGATGGTTAGGTGCCTATTTTTCCATGCAACTTACAAAATCCCACTGTCAATGGATAGGGATGCCATGCTTATTAATGGTCTGGCCCCTTCTTAGTCAAGCTTGCACCCTCACCTCTTTATTGTGGTTGTCTCCTAGCATAATATTTCTCCCTACATTTGAAAAAATCCTTCCATCCTTTTAGGCTTTGATGGATGGCCATGCCTCTTAATGGCATTACCAATGACCCCTTCCTCTGGTTTTCTATCCGTGTATGTGTTTTCTATGTAGTATTCTAGTACATGGGTTGAATAATGCACCAAAATAGAGTTTTTGAAATAGAAGACTTGTATTCAAAGCAGGAATGATTACAAGCCTAATTTTGTAATGGATGAAGGCACATTCCTCATGAATTTGTGTATGGGCAAGGGAAACTTTAGTAGAAAATATAGAAATTTGTATTTAAACATTGAGATCAATCAAGGTAGGCTTAGTTATATTTCAATGACTTGAAAACTCCATGTATTGTGACATGATAGAGTATTTGATGAAAATCCTTGTAGCCAAATTTTTGGCTAAGTATTCTTAAAATTTGTTTTGGCATGTTCGCATAATGAATGATTGGAGGGAATTAACCTATGCTCCATCAATATTTGGGAGGGGGATGGCAAGGGATGGGGGGATATGTTTCCCAAATAGATATTTCAGAAGGCCATTTTTTAGGGGATGGGAAGGGACTGTGAGATGCATTTTTGAAACAGATTTTTTGGGAGGTCATTTTTTAGGGGATGATAGTGAATAACTATTAGAAAATAGGGAAATTTTAAATATAAGGAAATTTCAAATATTCATATAACAACATTGATAATGGTTCATCATATATATAATAAAATTTTAATACATAAGATTAGACTTGAGTTGAGGTTTCACATGAGATTTGACAAACAAATTAACAAAATTTAATTGCTTTCATTGTCAATGTGCATATAAATTGTATAAAAATTGTAGCAAAATTCTAAAATTTTGGAAGGCTGCAAGTTTCAACTACAAAATGACAAAAAACATAGAAAATATTTCTTAGTCCCTTATCAACATTTCGTAACATTGCATTAAAATTAGTGTTTTAGTATGAATCATTGCCACTATGAGAGGATACCTCATCCAATAGAAGCCCAGCTAAACCCTCTTGTGCTTTCTCATAAACTTGTGTGGCATGCTTGGGATCAACATCCCAACATGCAACTAGAGTTTGAATATTCAGGAGTTTGTTGATCTTGAAGCCTCAAGGCAATATGCAAGGCTATTGACTTCTTTGCTCAATGAGCTCGGTAAGATTTTTCTTCTTGAATGACTGAATCAAGCTACATATGTACCAATTCCTCTTTGAAACAAAATAATTGACAACTTATGAAAGGAGGCAAGTGGCAAGTATCCTCAACTATGGGGTATCCTTGTTATGCCACACCCATCATCCAATTCGATTAGTTTGAGCTAATGTAGCTCTTTCCATCTCTGCCTTTGGTTTGCTAAATGTTGGACCACTTAGATTGACAAAGGCTAGCCATTGTGTGCAAAGTAAAATAGACTCCTCATCAATTTACATTTTTCAAAGGGCCTTCATGAGCCCTTCTTTCACCTCTTTGTTATAAGATGGAGATATGGTCTTAGCTTAGCTACCCACGATTTGAACTTTAGAGCATAGGCTGACGTATAGAGTGCAGTGTTCATAGTGTTCTATTGTTACATCACAATGGGTCGAATATGCTCCTCATAAAATCTCAAAATAGGATCCCTTTTGTGAATGACTTGCTTCATTTTCCCTAGCATACTATCAAATTTCTCATAAATTTCTTTGAGGCTTAGAGAGACTGTATCAACATACCTTATTACTCACACAATAGGTGAAATAAAGGCGCAAACATACTTGCAAATGAGTTACAAAATTTAAAATTTCAAAAAATTAAGACTCAAGTAATATTTAGAATGATTGTTATTACAAAGAATGAAAATAATTTGAGTTAGAAGAATTAATAAATTAAATTTTTTTAAATTTAATAATAAAATCAGCAATTTCTTACTTCATCATGCACCCCTAATCATTGTCAAGGAACTTTTCTTTTACATTTTTTCCTTCAGCCATGCTTGCCTCTAGCCATCTACCCCAATTTGACTTAACCATGATCACTTGTAGAGACTCCTACACCTCAAGAATCATCTCTAACAAAATGAAGTAGCTGACATATCTAATATGTATGGGCCTTGAGGAATTTCTTCCTCCAAAAAGGTCATGAATAAAGAAACTGAGGTGTGATGGTTGCAAATGAACATCTATATGTCTTTAACTTTTGCCACCATTACCTTCACCCAATCTATCTTTCAAATTTCTTTCATTCCATTGTTCAATGCATGAACACATGAAGTCTAGAAAATGTTCTTGTAAGCCAACTAACTTACATGCACTAGTTGCATCAGTCACAACTTGTACAACATTAGAGGGCCCTATCTCTTCTATAGCATGCTTCAAATTCAATAGTTACAAGTTTGCATCATTCCTCTTCCTTAAATAGTCAATAGCTCTAAGAAAATGAGAGCCATTTGAGCATGTGAATAGTATTGATGAGTGGCTAATGTTTAAAATTGGTCCACCAATCCATAATGATAGAGCAACTATTTCTTATCTAAGTTTGTCTCATTTCCTCCATCACCACATTCACCTTAGAATATTATTTATCAAGGAGGGTGGTACATAACTTATATACTTTAGAGGGGGAAAGTGAGAGACCAACAACAATTATATCTTCAAACATTTGTTTGAAATAGGAAGAATGTCCCACATGAAATGGTATGGTATTGGGGAAAAAAATGGTAATAGAAGACTCAACCATCCATCATGATTGCACATTAAACAACCTTTCAACAATAGGAGCTTTTTCTTTCCTTATGTTTGACTTCCAACATCTATGGTTTGAGAAGGCAATAGCATGTTAGGTTGTATAGTCTCTACTGATGTTCCCTTTTTTCTGGCTCCCCCTCTATGTGCAACATGGTCACCTCAGCCTTCTTAGCTAAGTTTATTTTTTCACAATATTTAATCTCTAGTCAGTTCGTGCATAGAAGATATGAATAAACTCTTATATAGCTGCTCCTATAATCTTTATTGCACAAATGGCATAGCCATACTCTACTCTCCCTTGATTTTTACTTCTTATCTTTACCTTTGGCTGTTCCAAATTGTAAAAGAGGTATTTTTAGATTAAATGAGCATAGACTGGGAGTGGTTTAGAAAGGCATCCAAATGAGTTACTTGAACTCAACCCCTACAACACTCCCACCCTAAAAAGAACCCTTCCTAAGTTCTTGGAAATTTTAAAAAATAATTTAAAAAAGTGCAAAGAAACTTGAGCAAATGAACAATACATAGTAAACTTACCTAGAATGATATAGATTTGATGCTCTCTTGCTTTCTTTCCACTGCTGTTCTCTCTTTGTCTTCTTCTTGACAAATTGGAAAGTGACAAAATGGGGTTGTTTTTTTAGTTTGTTATTGGGGCTGTTTTAGGTTCAGGATTGGTGTAATGGGGTGTGGGTGTCCTTTTTCCCCCACCTCCTATTCCTCCCCCCCTTTTTAAGATTGTGTTTTTCTTAAGGCGAGTATAAAATTGCATAGGTTGTAGGGGACAGCAGCTGCCCTCTGCTATCCATTGGCATTTCCTATGTAAAAAAATCCATCCCTAGAACATTTCATTTTTTTATTGAAATTGGGTACATCGTGGGGATGTTTCCTACCTATCTCCACATCCCAAAACATCTCCTATAGGGAATGGGGTCAAATTGTACAGGGGACGTGTCCTCAGAGAACATATGAAATAAATGAATGTTTGTGTTCTATTGCTTCTCTGCTCCTTTGATCTATTGCATAGTTGAAACTTGAAATAATAGATTCATTTGTCATGGAGATGTTCTTTAGGCTTGTTATAAAGCTATGATTAGTTAAGAGAAAGACTATCTGTATATAGCCAGTTGACAATCCCCTTTTCTTACAAGGTAAGTAATGTGTTTTGACACTAAGTATTCTAAGTCCGAAAGAGGCCCTAGAAGCCTTGTCTTGTTGCTTATAGATCTACCACTAACTGCATGATAGAAAGTTATTGCGGCTCTTTAATGTTTCCAAATTCCCCTAGAAACAGAGAACCTCCGAATAATGCACTATTCATCCATCAACATTAACAATGAGATTATTTATTGTTGACTCACACCCATATGTGAGGACATACAAGCATTCTATTAGAAGGGAACGAAGATGAAGAATTTACCATTCTTTTGATGCTAAATGTTGTCATTTTTGGTAATAATAACCATGGTGGGTGCTTTTAAATTTAAAAGGGTCAGGCACCTGAAACTGGTAGAGATTGTGTTCTCTGACACAGGATGCTATAACTTTATTATAGCACTTATTCTTGACAAAACAATGATTAACACAGAGTGTTATCTCTAAATATCCTTGCCTAGCGATTTTATTAATATTTAAATGAATCCTACTTTTACAAGTAATGGACAAAACATTCTGAAACGTAGTTTCTTTACCTCCTGCTAGTATGATTTGAACATTTCCACAATCATATGCAAATGTGTTCTGCCATCACTGACAATTACATTTTTGAACCGAATATTATAAACAGAAAAGGATAAATCCAATCCTTATTGCAAGTCGTGTTTACTTGCACCACCATTAAAATACCATACCACATAATTCCCACATTGAGAAAGATCTAAGGTATGTTCTTTTTCTACAATGTTTCTGAAGCTGTTTCATCTTGACACAACAATAGCGCCTCACATTTTTGTGGGATAGTTTTCTTTTGGTAGATCTAGTAGTCTCATTTTTCTTTAAGCACACCTTTTCAATTGTTTTGCTAATTGAAACGTCCCTTTCGTTTTGCCACCAAATGCCCTTTGTGATGTCTTGCCACTTGTTCCAAAGGGCTTTGTTTACCTGCTTTTCTATTGGATCTTGCTACACAATTGGTCAAATGTGATATTTGTATCCTCAAAATTCTAGTTAAATGCCTCACAAAGTTTACAATAAGAGGCAGGCTTCTAAGAGTGATTACAACCAGATCCTCTTCTTCTACCTTTCTGTCAGTGGCAGCCAATTGATCCCTGTCAGAAATATTGTTGACAAAGTGTTGCTGAAGTGAATCTTCCTCTAGTTTGACTTAGCACAACAGCTTTCTTAATAGAACTTTGCATGGCTTTACTTCAATGTGATGTGTATTCTTTTTTTTTTAAGTTTTAAACCTACTCAATGCTTCAGATGCAACCTTTGACCTTGAAACCTTAGTAAATATCTCATCTGTCACTGGAAGTTTCAAGGGCATTTTGTCCTTTCCACTTTTAGTTCAGAGACCTTGATGTTCTTCAAGAGCATTAACCTTTCCTTCCCCTACAGACTATCTTTCAGCAATTTCAAATAATAATAAAAAAAATGTTACTTGTTCTACTCTTCCATAAATTGTAATTTTGCACGTTGAGCTTTTGGGATTCATCAAGAAAAAGATTGTTTAGATTGTTTGTGTTCTACTTCTGATAAGCATAGAAATTTTTGATAAAAAACATAGATCAGTTTTGTTTTTTTCTTGTTTACAATCTATGTTCAGGACATCCTTACTTTTAGACCCAAACGAAAAAGAATTCAGCAGACACTGTTTATTCCCTGAAGATCATCCCCATAACCACATCTGCACAACTTCACAATCTCGTCAACATGCACAGATCTACTCAGAAATCTGTGTAGAATATACTTAAGTGTCTTTGCATCTAAAAAAGATTGGAAAACAAAATGCAAAGCTATCTTTGGCTGCTACCCATTTAACAGTCACCATCCAGGGTTTTTCATTTCTGTCTCTTTATTATATCTGATCCTGGTTTACACAGGAGACTTGTTGCATTTGTACGACTATTCTTTTATTTAAAATTTTTGCTCCATACACTCCATACAAAACTGTCTTTAAAGCACGCGTATAGTGATGAAATGGAAAAGGGAGATTATCACAATCGGTTTCAAGAATCTAATGAGTACTGCCTCTCAGCACTCTTGTTTTTGTACATATTTAGAAATCTGATCAAGATCTTCCTCTCTCTTTACAAAACCAGCAACATATATTTTTGCCCCATTCTGCTGTTTGTGATTACAACAGCTCTCTCATCTCATGTCTCTTGCTTTCTCCTCCAAAGATGCCTAATTTCCAGACTCTGTTTCTTCTCAGATTATCTTTTGGACTTTTACTTTGATCTTTAAACTCAACCCAAAGACCCATCAGCTTGGGTGTTGATTCCATGAAGGAAGAAAAAAACATGAGACGAGACATCCATACAATATAGGGAGAGCAGCATTTCTACTTTACATAATGCTCAGCTCTGCGATACATTTATAATATTCGACTGAAAGATGCAACTGTCAACTACCTTCTACTTGGCAGAAAATTCAAATCTACCAAATAACTCTTAAACTGTATAACCTTATAATACGTATTGTGACTGTTACATGTATTCTGATTCTTCTCAGATTGAACATCTTGTGCTTCCGTTTTAGTAAGGAGGCTGTCTTCATATTATTCTGGAAGGAGTGCGTGAATTGATTAAGAGTATAAGCTGGCTACTATTTACATCTATTAAATATTTAGAAAGGGGCTTTACCTCTTAGCTGAGCTGAACTATCATTCCTTCCAGATTGTTGAATCTATTTAGGTACCATTAATTGTGTTTGCATGGGTTTATTTTTTTGGAGTGGTGGTTTCTTTCTAGATTAGGCCACTTGATTGTATGCTTGATTGATTGGCCACCGTTCTTGGCTAACTGATTGCATTTGGACAATTTATCTAGAGATGATTGTTTCCATGAAACAATTTTAGCACTTGAAAGGTATAATTTCTAGGTTGTTCCCACAGATGGTCCATTAAATCTGAGTTTGAGCTTTTGTGGTGGTTGTTTCTCAAGGGCTAAGTTGACTTATATATAGGAATATATGTGAATTGTTCTATCTATTGTCAAATCTAAGATACAAACAAGTACTCACAGCTGGTTTTCAGTTTATTTTAGCTGGATCCTCTGAATGTCTGAATGAAATAATTAAATTTACATCATCTTCAATTAACCAAATTTTCATTGTGTCAGACCTCTACAAAAAGGTAAATTTATAGATAATAGAACAGTTGAATATTTGTGCCTGAAATCCAAGATGGTGCAACGTTAACAGATGGTAAAGCTTTTCTTTCTGGTATATTTTTTTTAGATAAAAGAGGGGTAAAAATTTATTAAAACAAGAGAAAAATACAGAGCAAAGACATTACAAAGCCTTGTCAAGCTCCACCAAATGGTTCAAATGTTGGGATAAATCCGGGGGTAATTGACCCCAATCAACCACATTCCAATCTTGAATATGATCAGAAGCCCATTTCGCCAAACAATCAGTAACACCATTCCACTCCCTAGGAATATGAGTGAAAGTAACAAACTCAAGAGAAGCACAGAGATTGAGAATTTGTTCAATAATCAAAGCTAGATGCCAACTAATATCATCTAACCTCCATCTGTTCAGCAAGTTCACCACAACCTAGGAATCAGATTCAAGTTCACCACAACCTGGGAATCAGATTCACATATAATCCTGCGCCACCCCAACTGACTGCCACACTCCACAGCCAGTAAAATAGCCCGAGCCTCCATAAGATTATTAGTATGCAGACCCTTATAAACAGAGAAAATAAATTGAACATCCCCAGAACTATCTCGACCAACACCACCAATTCCAGCATGACCAGGGTTACGAGTGTGCCCTCTGGGTATATTACTTTGAATCAATTGTAGTGCCATAATGTCAATCTCAATGACTGAAAAATGACAACTGGAGTACAATGTTTCTTTTCTAAAGCAACTTAAGAGAAACAGGCAGATAGAATGCATAAGGTTGAGGTAATTTTTACTTGGATGTTGGCAATTTATCCGCAAAAATTTCAAAATATGAGTTTGGAAAGCTGCACTAGCTTTTTCTGTGAATATGAGTTACCATCGTATGATAAATGTGTGGAAGTTATCAACAATTGTTTCTAGCACCTCTAGAAACTTTTCATCCCTTGGCAACTCTATTTAAAATTTTAAAGTTCCAACATGTTATTATCAAAGTGTTCCTAATAGTATGAAATTACAAATGAGAGGAACAAATCTCATATATGCTAGAACTTCTCAAAGAAAATCCAAGGGAGGCCATGGGAAGGTCGAGCAGTGTCCAAAGCAACATTTCACAGAATAAGTGCCCTGGGAAAGTAAGTCATGGGGTTGAGTCTGCACCATGTTTTCCTCCCAAAAGAAGCATATGAGAGAGTCTTGTTCTTGGTTTTTATAGTCCATAAGAGATTTCGAGACAAATCAAGCAGGTAGCTTAGACACTACAACTTTAAGTCCAATTATAAATACGTAGCATTTTCCATGTCAGATACGTTATGAGGCAGTGCAACTGCAAACTGAATAACCATATCTGACTAGTGAACAGAAGTTGGTTCTTGAAATCCAGGGCATATGGAGGAAGATGTCAACTAAATGACTTGAGAATATTGAAATAGAGTATTCACAAAGAGATTGAATCAAACCACTTTTTTATAAAGAAAATAATATGGAATATTTTATTATAATTTTCAGATGATATTTTACATTGTATACAATGGACTTTATATAAGCCATGATATTATTCAACCACCCAAACTTGTGATATATTTATTTACTAACATTTATTTATTATCTAACTATTATCTAATTTATAAATTAACAGTTACATGTTAATTTATTATTTAATATTTAATTTAATCTATACTAAACTATTGATGTAATAAATTTAAGATTCCTCCCTTATTACATCAATCTGGAGAAAGGATGGAACATTGCAAGGACTGAACACAACAGCCCTTCTAGATACTTTGATGAAGCGCCTTCACCAATTCTCCTTGTTCACCCAAGAAACACCAAATTGACTCCATCATCAAATCTCCTGACTATCAAACATGTATTAAAGCTTTTGTACAATCTGAGAGAACATAAAATATTCTCATCCTCCATTTACAATGAGAGAGTAACTCCCCTTCGAGAGTTCACTTTCCTCTGAAAGTGTCAATATTCCTCTTCTAATGTTGTGGGAACCAATTCTTCCTTTGGTGTACAAAAGAGGCTAAACCAAAAGTGAATACATTAATTGAACTCACAAGTTCTGCCAAGAAATGCCAAGCCTTGCCTTGCTCGATGAAGAGACACAAATTGAAATGATGCTTCTCATACAAAGTATCATGTCTAAGTGAGAAGATAGCTCGAGATGAGAAAAATCCTCCAACCTCCAAGGCCTCCAACCTCTAATTCAATTGTGCTTAGTCTTTAAGCTCGATAAATTCTTCACTATTTTCCTTCTCCATCATCTTCGATATCTGCTTCATATCTCTTTTTAAGCTTTCACTTTTCATATCGTGTGCGAGCTTTAGCAGCAAATAAACGTAATCAAATACACCATGTGTCACCAAGTAATCAAAGTTTAGAGGCTTTTTTTTTTAAGGATCAACACAACACAAAATAAAAGCCATATTTAAACATTATCAAATTGAAGGCGTTGAATTCAACCAAAAGTGCACTTGTACAATTGCAGTAAGTCAGTACTATTTAGAATTTTGAACTTGTAATTTCCAGTTGCATCAATATTTTGACCTTTATTCTCTTTAAACACATTGCACACCATCTTACATTGAAAAACCAAAGTAATCTCAATACTTTTTTAATAAAAAAGCTGAAAATATTTACCTTGTGTCTCCAATGTTTAAAAAAATCAACTCCCCTATATTTGCATTCTCATCATCTCCAATACACATCCAAACTTCAATGTAAAAGTAGAATTTAAGGTTGGCCTTCAAAGTGAGCATTTTTTATTAATAGCACAATCAAATGTATACCTGTAATATCAATGGTGAATTTTTGTATTGTATACGTCTTCTATCCTCAAGCATATTCAATGATCAATCATGACAACCATAACAATAGGTATATGTGGCATTTATAGAAGAAGAATTAATTGAAAAAACTTACTACTGTTTTCAATATTGTGGGTTGTATGAAGCTACCTAGAAAAATATCTAAACAATTTAGAATAATCTTTTTTATCTTTAACTGCATGGGCAGAAATATGCATAATCTTCCAGAATAAGCTTTTCCTCCTCATGCAAGGTTCTTCACAAGCCGTGAGCAATCAAATTAAAATGTTGTTGTAGTTGACGACACACAAATATGAATTGTCACGTTAAAACTCATAGTCACTATCTTCTATTTCAAACTGTTCACTTAATACAAGTAATATTTTCAAAATGTTTTTGAGTTTTATTCTCTTCATTATCAATTTTCTAAAACATTTTGAATTTTTAAATTTTATTATTGAAATGAAAAAGATATTGCAGTTTTACCGAGACTACATTAGATTAGTATAAAAAAACGTAATTTTAAAATTAAAACAATCTAAAAAAATGACGTTGCACTATTCACAAAAAAAGAAAAGATAAATTTTCTAATACTATATTGAAATTGAGAACATTCATAAAGAGATTGAATCAAACCATTATTACACAGAAAATAATATGTAATATTTTACATTGCATACAATAGACTTTATAATAGAAATGATACTGTTCAACCATCCAAACTTTTGACAACTAACTTTTGATATATTTATTTACTAACAGTTATTTATTATATAGCTATAATCTAATCTATAAATTAACAATTACAAAAAGTTGGGCCCTATTATCTAATCTATTATTCATTATGAGACCTTTTTGTTGTACCATTTCCACGAAGTTGGGCACTTCTCCTTGATGTGCCAAGATCTTGTTTATGAAAAAGTGCACTCCAATGAGATCAAGACATCCAATGTGGAGTGTCCTCAATCTCAATACAAAGGGATGATGCTGGAAACTACTGTAGGGGATCATATTGGTAAGGTTTTTGGCTCTTCATGCAAGGAACAAAGAAAAATTGAAGTTGTGTTTGAGAACCCCTCTTTTGAGAATGGTTTTTCTTCGAAGTTGGTTAGGATTTCCCAAGTCTGTCATCTTCAAAGCCCCTTCATGAGCAAGAAGGTGTTGGAAACCATAGAGAAGGACCACATTAATGAAGGTAGAGGATCCCCATGCAAAGTTAAGAGAAAACTTGATGTTGTGTTTGAGAGTCTTTCGGTTGATATTTCTTCTTTGAAAAATGGTAGGACATTCCATTTCAGTCCTTATTTTCAGATCCCTTTGGTGAGGTTTGGATTCAAACTACCTTGATTGTCTATCAAGCTTCTGTTGAAGGTCTTGGGTTCCTTTCAAAATTCGTTTTTGGTTCATTGGTCCAGTCAAAAGCATTTGCTGGTCCTTGTTGGTTTTGTTCTCCTTTGTTTTTTTCTTGATAGTTTCAGTCTCTCTTCTTGTGAGACTCATTTTGTTTTCCTTCTTGACTACTTTGTAATTAGATCTGGACCCTTCCCATATTTTTACCTTAATCCAAACAATTACATGTTAATTTATTATTTATTATTTAATCTAATGTAATAAATCCAACAGAGAACAAAGAGTGAATACACTTAAAAGACATTGCAATAGGAGCCTGACATTTTTGAGTCATTGAAACTTAATTCAAAGCCTTCTCTGGCAGTCCAAAGTAGTAGTTCTTATGTTCCTTTGTCAGGTGCTTTAAAATTAGAATATCCAGATAAAGTTGGATCCAATATGTTCCAATAACCTACTACTGACCATGTTTGCACCCATGGCAATGACCTTTGTTGGGCCTTTAAGAAAAATTATTTCTGAGCTATTATTGATTAGAAGTTTCACTTAAATTTTATCATCATTTCAGTGTTCTCTGATTCATGTGCTAATTATCTAAACACTGCTATGAACCATAATGTTCTTATGATTATGGGAATGCCTATTGGCACAAGTAATAAAACCAATACAGAATGACTGCATTATTGCAATCAATAATGTGGGTATAGAGAAGCATGGGATTTTGATACTCCCCTTGTTATTAACTCTCCATTTATTCAGAGGACATTCAACAAGGTCGCGGAGAAATAATGCCACTTATATTTCAAGGACAAAAAACTTTCAGAGTGTTAGAATTGGCTATGGATGCCAAGATCTATGGACCAAATGGAAAGCACAAAAAAAGAGAGATGAATATGACAAGAATAGATTGTATTCAATGTCAATGATATGAGATGATTATGATTGTTTACAATGAGAGAGACCCCTTGGTTATATAGCCAAAGTGAGAACATAGAAGGGCATAAGATTATGACAAGTGTCGTAATCTTATGACATGAGACAACTATGAAAAGTTATCACTCCACCTAGAGTGGAAAAGAGATAATGTGATAATCACCACAAAAGGTGGAGAGATAATCACATGATGTGTCCAAAAAAGGTGGATGTGATAAAGTAATGACATGTCAAGTCCACCAAGAGTGGAAATTCTTCAACAACCTCCTATGTGGTCCCTAAGTAAACTTAGCTAAGGTGTAATTATGACCTAGGACAAGGTACAACACATTTAATTACACCAACACCCCCCCTTAAGTATAACTTAGGGAGAATGTACACAAATAAAAACAATGCAAGATGGGTCCCAGCTACTAAGCCATGTTAGGTACCCATGTACAAATAATGCAATCTCTCACAAGTGAGGAAAGGGAGAAAACCTCATGGGAAAAACTCCCCCTCAAAAGAGAGATGAAATACAAAAAAGAAATGCTCTCAATGATGAATGAGAAGGTAAAAACCCCATGTGAGGAAAAAGACCCCCCCATAAGAGAGAAGTAGAAGAGAGACAAGGTAGCCCCCCCTCAATGTTGAGTCTCCTACAATGATGGTAGAAGCTCGACATTGAATGTTGAAGATGATCCAATCTCGCCGAACACCGTTCCTCCCCTTAGGAAGAAACAAAACCAAGGATGTATGCAGGATATCATGAAGATGGATGATGGATGATGTCTTTGAAGCATGCTTAAGTGTCTCCATGTCAATGCCGAAAGCTGACACACTCCAAATAGGCATTCTAGGCCACATTGTTGAAGAGGACAATCCAACATCTAGTAGAGAAGAATGTAGAGCACAATCCAAAGACAAAGATATCGCCTTTGAAGACAAAGAAGCCTCCTCCAAATGCTATCCAAAAGTATCCACACTCACGCCAAACTGTGAAGAATGATCATGTAGAGAATGAACAAGAGGGTCATGATGTTCCCTCACAACAACTAAAGAAGGTGCATCTTCATCAAGGAGAAGATGAATACTATCAAAGGTGTCCTCCAAATCTGCAAGATGAGACTCCACAAACAAGTCTGAAGTACCTATTAGGAAGCCATCCAAAGTAGCCATATCTGGAAGACAATGTATGTCCTACTGCACTGAATCACTAGGAGCCAAAACTATAGCAACACAAGCATCATCAGGTACAATAGTAGATGGAGGAGATGAAATGCCTAGCTCAAGTACTGGATCTGATGTGAGTATGCCCAAGTTCAAATATCCAAATGTCTCCTCAAAATCATAGTTGTGATCAACAACCAAAGGAACATTGTCATCATCAGAAGCAAACTGTGCAAAGGAATACAACCGAGATGAATGATCAACCACCCCAGTAGCAATGATCTCTCGACTCTCCAAATCTCGAATGATAACCAAATCAGGTGTGAACTCCATAGTTCTCCCATCTCCACAATGTGTAATCTGATATATGGAAAGTAGATTGTTCGTCAAATGAGGAACACACAAGACATCCTGAAAAGTGTTCTCCCCAATGCTAATAGATCCCTTCCCTATTACACTGATGTATGTATTGTTTCCCATCAATATAGGAGACATAGAACAAGGCTGAAATGAAAAGAAGATAGTCTGTGAAGATGTCATATGATGTGATACTCCTAAATCTAGAAGCCATCTCCCTGATCCTAGACCTGAAAGAGCACAAAGATCTTGTCCTTTATATCTTGATGTTTGACTTTTTTCCTTTTTAGACTGTTTTGAAGTAGAAGCAGAAGAAGATTCAGACATTCTAGAAGGAAAATCAATGTGATTCTTTTTGAGAAGATTTTTCAACTCATCAATATCCTTCTTATAACAATAGTGTTCTTCATGTCCATCTTTCTTGCAATATGCACAAAAAGTTCTCTCCTTCTTTGATGATTTCTCTTTTGAAGATGAATCTTTATGTTCTTCTATGGAATTTGATGTGGATTGTGTGTTCTTCTTAGGCTTGATCTTTGTCTTTTCTTTGCCACTTGAATACTTTTCATCCTTTGCAAAAAAGGCATGTGATTTTGAAGACTTCAAAGTACCCATTTGAATAAGCTTATCTTGCTCCCTAGTGAGTTGCATAGCAAAATCTTCAAAGGAAGGCATCTTAAACTCACTCCCAAAGGCATTCTTTGTAGCATAGAAAGTAGACACAAACACTGAATATTCAGGTCCTAGCTTTGAAAGAACACTTAAGATCAATTGTGTATCTGATTTCTCAATTTTACAATTCTTCAATTGTGTTCTTAGTGACTTGAATTTGGTGATGAAGTCTTGTATGTTGTCAAAATTACATGTATTGAGACTGATTAATTCATTCTCCAACAAATGTCCTTGAATTTCATCTTGTTTTCCCAAATAATTCTGACAATGTAGTCCACATAGCCATAGGTGTATCCAACTTCTCAATGTGAAAAAACAATTCAGGAGAGACATACAAGCACAAATAGCCAATGGCTTATTCACAACTATTCAACCACTTATTCTTTTTAACTTCATCATTTTGTGGTTCACCATCAAGCCCATGAACTATCCTATACAATCTTTTTACTCTTAGCAATTTGTTCATTTCATATTTCCATTTAGGGTATTTGTAAGGTGTTAGAAGTGGAATTGTAGATGGCTCCATGATAAAACAAGAACACAAATCAAGAGGAATGCAACCACAACCACAAGAAGAATCCCTCCCAAATTCACTCAATCAAAGAACCCCCCCAAAAATATATGAGCTTGGCACTTTATGAGTAGTGTGTTTACAATTGCCACTTTCCAAAAACAACAAAGTGGTCTTGATCTTGGTACATGCAAATGCCTAAAATAGGCCACATAATCAAGTACAATTTTTGGCATACAATGAGATCAATCTGATTATACCACTAAGAAGTACACAAAAAATCATGCACTTTCAAAAAAAATTGCACCCAAAAATGTTACCATAGGAGCAAGATATGAGCTCCTAAAGTTCCCAAAATGAGGACGAAGCAGTTACACCTGTGAGAATCTACAATTTCTTTAAAAACCATGCACTAAAACCAAAAAATTATTGCACCACTGCGTATAGCATGAAAACTTAGCCCAAATAAAAAAAAAAATCACTGAAAAAGGAGCTCGTATGACTAAGATATTAGCATTTGAAAATGGACTGCAAAATCAAAACTGCCAATGGAGAAGGGGGGAAAATTTTCAATAGGATGCTGACGCAGGCTGACATCAGCCGATCACATGATTAAATTTGACGGCCTCCTGCACATCAAAACAGAATATGCTCGAACCCCTGCAGAATATTCCCCAAATCTGAGCTTAAAATTGACGCCCTTGAGAACGTCGTCGGTCGGCCTGGAATAAGCTTGGAGAATATTCTATTGTACGGAATCTGCTTAGTCAGTGGAATATTCCTGAAGTTCTGCTACCAGACTTTTATTGATTTTTTCCGGCCGTGTCGATGTCCGCCGGTGATTTACTCACCGGTTTTTTTGTGGATGTCAGCCGGTATGTGGGGCCGACGGTTATGAGTGCCCACCAGTTTGGGATAGCGGGTATGCTGGAGCCCGCCACGGTATGCTAGAAGCTGCCGCGTGGCAACCACAGGTCTCATGGGTACGCAACAATACAGTTCCGCAGACTGTATAGTCTGCGGACTGTACAATATTTTTCTTTTGATTTAAAAAAAAAAAACTTTTACAATAAATTGAATCGGTACAAAACTTTATTTTGTAGAATATTTAAATCGAATTTTTCTAAAAAAAATTTCAATTGATTTAAATATAATTTTTTCTGCAAATTGTACCGTCGATAATAATGACGATCTGGGGGGTCGTACGGCTCTTCGAGCAAAATTTTTTAGCCTCACCGGATGACTTGCTCCAAAATAGACGAATTGACAGTCAATCTTAGGGTTTTTGGCCCTTCTGAAAGCGATGGCAGGGTCAGATTTGACCCAAAATGCTCCAAAATTGCAGCTACCTTTTGGATCTAGCAACCACACTTCAGCTTCAAACCCTCATAGATTTGGCCTCATAAGTCCAATTTGGACAAAACAAAAGGAAAAATCGACCTTCTCGAACCTTTTGGATGAAATGGTGAGCTCAATTTTGCACCAACAAGCTTCGATATGAACCTGCAACAAAGAGCCTAAAAATGGAACCTCCCCAAATCTGAGATCTCTCTTCAGAAAAAGACTCTCCAATGGCACCCAACCCGCTCTGATACCATGTTAGAATTGGCTATGGATGCCAAGATCTATGGACCAAATGGAAAGCACAAAAAGAGAGAGATGAATGTGACAAGAATAGACTGTGTTCAATGTCAATGATATGAGATGATTATGATTGTTTACAATGAGAGAGACCCCTTGGTTATATAGCCAAGGTGAGAATATAGAAGGGCATAAGATTATGACAAGTGTTGTAATCTTATGACATGAGACAACTATGAAAAGTTATCACTCCACTTAGAGTGGAAAAGTGATAATGTGATAATCACCACAAAAAGGTGGATCACCCACAAAAGGTAGAGAGATAATCACATGATGTGTCCACAAAAGGTGGATGTGATAAAGTAATGACATGTCAAGTCCACCAAGAGTGAAAATTCTCCAACAACCTCCTATGTGGTCCCTAAGTAAAATTAACTAAGGTGTAATTATGACCTAGGACAAGGTACAACACATTTAATTACACCAACATAAAGATTTTCAACCTTTTGTTATTTTTATCCCCTCACACGTCTCTACATTTCTACCTTTTGCAAACAGTCTAAAAATCACAACTTTAAGCAAAAACTGTCAGCCAAATGACACCCAGATTACTTAATTAGAAATAGAGAATTCATAGAGAAATGTCACCTTCCATACGAGAATTCACATATATGCTTCCGCAGCTAGTTTCCAACTGTTAGCATCTTTTCAAAAACGTTAATTCTAGACTCAAAATGGCACACCGTGTCTATTCAAAAAAGATGAAATAATAGTGTACGTCATTAGTAAATTAGCATCAATTGATCGCAAAAAAAATCGATCGAAAGTCAATTATCCTAACTAGTTAAGTTAAGAGTGTTTTTTTTTAAAACTAAAATAATGCAAATAAAACAATAAGAGGGCAACAAAGGTTGCCAAAAGAGAGATAACAGTTACATAACAAATATGGCTAACAAAGAGGCATACAGTCACTTAATACAACCAACGTACATCAAAACAAACAACTATGCATCTCTACATTTAGACAATTGTTGAAACTGATTTGAACAAAATACATCATTTGTAGGGCGCTGTAAAATCAGCCAAGAGAACAAACTACTATCCAACTCTAAATTTCAACAATTTCTGAAGTTGTTTTGAACAAAATACATCATTCATATGGAGCTGAAAATTCTATCATTTAATCATGTCCAAATGATTGCTAATCTTCATATTCACTTTATGGCCTCCCTGCAATTGAGAACATAAGGAAACAATTTGCAAAATAATGTAAGAGTAAAACCGTAGCATTCTTGTTTCCAAACTAACATTATGATCTACAAATATATCTAAACATCTATTTTTCCATAAATTAGAAAGTATAATCTATTTTATAGAATCAACAATAATCTTTCCAGCTCAAATTATGCTCAAATATTGCAGGGAGGTAAGCAAAAACAACCCTCCATTTCCTTTTAGCCACAAAATAGTCCCAGAAAATATGTTTCAAGCTTTCAATATGCTTACAAAAGAGGCATTTAACATCATGAATCTACATATAACCTAATCGATCACTAGCCAGTAACTTAATAGTGCAAGAGTTTCCACATAGAGAGTTGAACATTCGCCTCTATTTTAGAATGTCATATTTGAATACTCAACTTTTTCCATGTAGTTTCATGGAACTTGCACTTCCATTTTAGATTCAACCTAGGATTTAATGGAAAATGAGGGAGCATATTTAAGTAGACTTTCTTAAGAGGAAATAAGGAAAACTAACATTTAGACAGCCACCACCAATCTTTAAAAGGATTGCAATGAAGGGGTGTACACATTTTCATGATTAGCTCAAAGGAAACCAATGACTTAAAAAAAAAAAAAAAAACTCTTATATTTACAATTTAAACCCAAGTTAGTCTTGATGAATTTCCAATAGACCCACTCTCAAGTAGAAGAGTCCCACAAGTCTCCAAACCTTTGAACTCCTTTCCTAAATAAGTAATAAGCCAACCTGCAAAAAGCAACCGCAAGAGGCTAACCATGAGATTGTACCAATTTATTCCACCAAATTGACGAAAATCTGAAGTTGAACCCATGTTGAAGGGTGCTTTTCCAATCTAAGAAGTTGTTGACTTACTGCCATGCCTTCTAGATTGAAAGAAGGGGAAATGAAGCTTTGAGGTGGAAGAAAGGTGCCATTAAAATTTTGTCTTCCCAACTGACAGCCTACCATTTACCTTTGACAGAGGCTTGATAAATTTGAAAGAGGACCAATTTTTTCCATGGAACATCTTCATTCACTATTTTAACAATCCATTTAGCTTCCAAGAAAATCCCTTGTGTCTTTGGATCCAAAAGGCCCAACCAACCTTTTGCTTTGGATTGTATACAATGGCACCAAGAGGCATATTTAAAACCTACTTTACTACCCCAACTAGCCCATAAGAACTTGCGAACGATTTTAACCAAATCCTCATAGTCTTTTTTGGATGGCATCCAACAAGAAGAATAGTAAACATGTGAAGCCAAAAAAAATTGATTCACAACTTGAATTCTTCCAGCAAGAGATAGAAATTTATTCCCCCAATTACACAATTTATTCTTTAATTTTTGTAAGTATCAGTTCCACATCTCAAAAATTGAGACCCCCATTCCAAATGGAATGCCCAAATACCGAGTAATCTGCCCATGTTTAATTTTCTTCCACTCTTTAGGAATCCACCACAAGGGTGGACTAGATTGAACCGACAAATATTCAGTCTTATGATGGGAAAGTTTTGATCCGGACACTTCACAATACATATTAAGGACTCCCATAACAATATTGATCTCCATCTTAGAATTTTGGATAAACTACATACTTTCATCAATGAAGTGTGAGTTTATCACCACAGAATCATGAGGGATAGAAATACCCTTAATTAGATCCAATTGATTATATTTTTGCAGTAGGTATCCAAGTGCATCAACAGCTAGCACATACAGGAACGGAGAAAAGGGACAACCTTGTCTAATTGAACGTCGCAAGGGGAAGACTTTAGCCAACTCTTTATTAATCACTAACTAAGCATTAGTGTCATTAAACAACATCTACACATGATTACATAGTTTGGGGCCAAAACCCAACCATTGTAACATCTTAATTATGAAGCCCCAACGCATTCTCTCATATGCTTTATCAAAATTCAGTTTGGCCAAAAGAGCCTGATGTCCAATTAAGTTAAGAGAATGTTAGTATCTCATAAATTCAAGTTTTCTTTAGGGGCCAAACATCATAAAATGGATATATCGAAAGTGGGATATTATTACATCTTTGGATTTCCCTTGAAAAATGTACTTTCAAAAACAAGGTCACCTAATTTGGAGATATCATAAGTGGTGTTTGTTTCTATCACTAGAAATTTTACAACTGCTTAAAGCAGTAGTTTTGCAATAGTGGAAATTATGTTCAAATTGAAATTAAAATTCCTTTTTGATTGTGGAACTTACTAGTACATTGACATAAAGTTTGGAGTTGTTGATTCCACTTGTAACATATTGTCACATCCCACATGTCAGCGCCTCCCACGGTGGTTGATTGTGGGGTAAATAAATTAAAATAAAGAATAGGGAGGGGCTTTACAAAGGGAGACACATGCATGAAAGGGGGGAGGTTGTGGGTCAAGGGAGGGGCATTTGTTCCATAAAGAGGCATGGCATCCTAGTTCAAGAGATTTCTAGATGGCTGGTTCAATGGAAAAAAAGGCATAGGAGCATACTTTAAACCATCATGACCCCATTATTTGCACTCAATCTCTATTTTGAAAGGAAAAATGTGGGTGTTGAAAAACAAGAAGGCAGAGCTCGAGAGCTCGAGGAAGAATAGGCATGTATTTTTGGATAGAAAATAGAGAGAGTCACGTAGGAGAAAAGACGGAGACAAGGTGTGAACAAAGGAGACATGTTTTTATTAGGAGTAAAAAATGGGTTTTGAAGGGGCCCAGAACCCTTTACAAAGGAAGATAGTTGAAACTCAAGAGAACAATAGTAAGCATGAATCATCCCAACAACAACAAGCTGCTAAAAAAGATAACTCACATAGCACCAACATCCCAACAACAGCCACTACTAGATAATCAAGACATCACAGGCTACAAAAGACACACAAGCATGGGCCCGAAGCCCAGATACAACCTGGTTTTATCTAGGACCAGAAACCCCATTGATTGTAAAAATCACCTGAAACACTCAGGCAACAAAACTGTATAGTAGTAGCCAACCTTCTGCTCAGAAGTAGCAGAACAAAACCCAACACAAGAAAAGGAAATATAATGGTACAAACCACCATTAAACTCAACCTCCTAATAAAAAACATCAGCACACGAGGAGAAACACCCCTTGAAGCATCCAAGCACACCACAGACCAACTCCAAGTCCAGCTCAAGAGGACTGAGCTCCCCTCTATAGAAGAAGAAACTGTGAGAACCCAAAACACCAAGAGTGCACCTCTCCAGCAACCTCAGGCTCCACCTCGATAGGAGAAGCTTCCACCTCAATAGGAGCACCTCTAGAGGAAACTAGAAAATAGGAGTTTCATCCACATCCACCACACCCACCTCCAACTCAATAGGAAATGACTCCTAACCATCAAGAGTTGTCTTCTCCTCAACAAAAGACATAGTGCACAAGAAATGAAAGAAATTCATAGCTCCAAAAGACTTGGGAACCACACCATCCTTTGGCTAAGCATACAGGGGCTCCAAAAGAGAGACCTCACCCAAACCAACATGAAACCCGAAGGGAGCAAGAGGAAAAGGCATTCCACTCCACCATCTCCCAGTAGGCACCACCAAAACACCAACAACAAAAACACTTTCCTTAGAATATAAAACCCATAATGGGTACCCAAAAACTCTGTAAGAAAGCCCATGAGACAAGACCATACTTCAAGAGCTCAACAACTCAAGCAAGCCACACTTGGCATAGAGCCATCCAAAGAGGACACCAAGGAACCATTGTCCGCAAGAGAAACCCCGTCCAAAACACATCCACATCTTCAACAGGCTCCAAGGACGGTACCAACAGGAAACCCATGACGCTATTCCAAGAAAGGAACCCGCCACCATGAGAGTCATCTCAAGCCTAAGATCAGAGGTCCAATAAAATGAGCACATGATGGAAAGAAGAGGCCAACCTCCACTCCCATCAAACAACCCTCCAGCGCCCAAGAAGCCAAACGCTTCCAACAAGCCCAACACCACCAAGGAAACAAGAGCTTCTCCCAACATCCACATAAGCCCAGGGTTAACCAAAGGAACTAGGGGAACCGCCAGCCAAGAGACATCTTCATAGGAAATGAATAGGCAAGAAATGCCACTGGGAAGCACAGAGACCCCACGAAGAGCCACAAAAAAGGAAAAAGGACTTCCCCCCAAAGGGGCTAACCCAAGGCAGGCAGCAAGGCAAACGAAAACCACACCCATCACCCGCAAGAAACTCCCTCACAAACCCAAAAGAGGGCCATGCAACAGATCTTGGTTCACACCCAAGAACCCCACGTTGAACCGCGTACAATAGCAAAATAACTTTTGGCCGCCACCAAAGCACATCACCACAAGAAAAGACCTTAGACCCAACCAGAACACCGAGCCAAGGAAGAAATTTGAGCGCCCACCCAGCTATGCCATCATCTTCATTAGAGTCTCCCTCCTTCCCTCCATCATCGGATTTCAAAACTCCCCTCCCACCACTAACAAAAGAGACATGTGAGATGACTTGTATGCTAAATAACAAGAGAAAGAAAACAAATTGCAAACATGGATTTAAAGACACAATATTTAATCAATGAGATCATAAGACAATAGACATACATGGTTCACCAATTTTGGCTACATCCACAAAGGCAAGGGAAATCTCTTTTATATTGATATCACTATTTTGTATGCACATACATAGCAACAAGCTTTTAGCTGTGCAAATATATTGATGATTATATTATCCCTTTTTTTTTCAAATAAGCTTTCAAATGGAATACCAAAAAACTGAAAGGTGGAGGGAAGAAAGGTGATTGTTGGGCTTCATATAACCAACAATCTCCCACTTGAAGTCCAACAACTACTGCTCAGAGATGTTCCCTACTTCAATCCAATTGTCATATTTTGACAACACCAAGAGAATCCCTGCAAAACTTAAGCTTCTCCCTTGAAACTATCTTCATCAATGCTTCTATCGAATTCACCTTGGGATGGATTTTGTCAACTTCAAGTTTTCCCTCCTCAATAACAGTCTAGATGAAGTGATATCATAGCTCAATGTGCTTGGTTCAATTGTGAAATGTTACATTCTCAGTCAAGTGAATGACACTATTGCTATGACAAAAGAACGTGAAAAAATGTTGTTTACATCCCAATTCACCTAACAATCACTGCAACCAAATCATTTCCTTTGCACCTTCAGTAAGAGCAATGCATTTAGCCTCAGTAGTGGAAAGTGTAACTACTTGTTGTAATCTAGAAACCCAATTGATCATATACTTGTTGGTTGAAAATTAGCTCCAACTCTTGTTATTGTGGGAAAAGGAATGTTTTGATTTGTTTCTCTAAATATATACCATGTGTAGTTGTCTAAAAATTACTTCCAATTTGTGATGCCACATTTGAATCTAAAAACTATGAGTATGTGCAAGGAATATTTCTGTTATTTATAATGTCTGATAATGGAACATACTCCTTTACTTGTGTCCCATGTGCTTGCGGACTTGGAAACACCCTCTCATTAAAAACATCCTGACTATGAACTAGTTTGTTGGTAATTGGATTCCACAATTTGAAACCATATTGTTCTTCTCCATAGACAACAAAGATACATCGTTCTGATTTGGGATCTAATTTTGTTCTCTTCTCCTTGGAAATGTGAGCAAAAGCTTCACAACTAAAGACTCGTGGGTGATTGTAAGAAATTTTTTTTCCCAACCATTCTTTTCTAGTATGTCAAAATCCAATCATAATGAAGGACCTTGATTGATCAAGTATATCACAGTGTTAACTTCCTCTGCCCAAAATTCCTTTCCCAAACCTGCATTAGAGAGCATATACCAAGCTCTCTCCAAAATTGTTTGGTTCATCCTCTTGGTTACAGGTCATTTTCTTGAGGATAGAATGGAACAATCTTGATATGTTGGATTCCATTAGATCTACAAAAAACTTATCAAACAAGACAAAGAGAAAAACTCTCCACCACTATCCATTTTTAAACTTTTAATTTTATTTTCGGTGTGATTCTCAACAATGGCTTTGAAAACTTTGAATTTTCTAAATACTTATTATTTTCTATTTAGCATATAAACCCAAAATTTGTGGGTGTAATCATTAAGAAAAGTAACAAAATATTTTTCCCCTCCAATACAGGTTACCTCCATAGGACCAAACACATCCGAGTGCACAGGCTCCAAAGGATTTGACTTCATGTCATGTCTAGTCTTCAAGAAACTAATCCGCCTTTTTTTTCTATAGATATAGTTCTCACACAACTCCAAATCAAAAAAAATCATACCTAAAATTTGATCCCTTTTAAGCATGATTTCAAGTCCCCTCTTGCTCATATGTCCAAGCCTCTTGTGCCAAAGTTCTAACCTATTTTCCATAACAGCGATCGTAGTTCCCACTTCATTGTGACTTTCTAGCACATATATGGTACCCAATTTGTGGCCTCTTGCAACCAGCAAGGCTCCTTTGGTCACCTTCCAAGTGTTTGAAGAAAATGTGATGCTACATCCTTGAGCATCAAGCTATCCTACAAAAATCATATTTCGTTTAAGCTTGGGAACATGTCTCACATCCCATAATAGCCATTTATTTCCATTCTTTAATGTCAGCATCACATCACCTTTTCCAACAATAACACATGGTTCATTGTTGCCAAGATAAACTCTATCAAATTTATCTTCTTGATAGTTATTGAGAACTTCTTAGCATAGAGTTGTGTGAAAAGAGGCACCGGATTCCAATACCCATGAACCAACTATAGTAAATAACTTGTTGAAAAGACCAAGGTACCTTCATCTTGTTCATATGTGGTGTTTACTTCATTGTCCTTTGGCTGGTTTTGGACCTTTTAATATGACCAACTATTCTTCTTAGTGTGACATTTACCACAAAACCAACAACCTCAATTTCTTCTCCTTGGCTTGGATTTGAAAGGAAATATGCATCCACCCAAGATAATTTCCACATAACCCATATAGAGAAATCTATGCAAACAAGTATTCAAAATCCATATGTGAAAGAATAGACAACATACCATCAAATATGACATAAGATATACCTTGGAAAAACCCTCAAGAGGAAAAAACCCAACCTCCAAAAGCATCCATCACTCATGTATTATTCAACAATAAACATTACAATACATCTTCAAAGTTCTCCATGAACACTTTTGAAACATCAATCCCTCTACAATAAATCCATGTGAACAAACATGTAACCACACATCCCATGCCATGCTTCAACCCTCACAAATTCTAACAAGAGCTAACCTATCAAACTGCCAACTATCCAATCTTAAACAACTACCCATGATGTGGTTGCTTTTATAGAAACAAGCTCCCAAAAAACCACCAAGTTGTATTACATAAAACCATGTGACTAATACCATGAGCTTAAAAAACCATTAACCCCTCATTTAATATTGGTACTATGTTTTCCCAATATTAAATATTATTCTCATGTGTAACCCCACATTAAATATTTAAACTAATGTTACATACAACATGTAAAGTGGCCCCAAGAATGCTAGACCCATGTGATGCACACACCCCTAGATTCCCTAGGTGCACCACATAATAAATAAATAAATATTACATTATAACATTATGCAAGTTGGACAACACACCTTTTCCTAGCATTCTCCCACTTGTTGTATACATTTCATAAGGGGTAAACAAGTAAACTCAAACATGAAAAAGGGAACAATCCCTCTAGCCACATATACCATCAAGGAATCAAAGTGCTTCATGTGCTCCAACAAGATACTTGTAACAAGAATCAAGGTGACCACCATCTCAAGCATGAATGATCTCATCCTCCAACATTCCAATATACAAAGATAAGAAGCCATCCAAAGAGAAGCCACACAATCTATCACAATGAAGCATAAGTCACACCTCAACTGATATCCCAAACACAAAGACCCAATACAAAGGTGTCAATATGAACTAGTAGCTATTAAGATACACTAAACCATAGTTGAAATAACACCCACAACAAGTGCTAACTCATCCAACTATCCATACCTCAAAGGTATACAAAACATAACAAGTGAACCTTGTGCCATCAACATATACAACCCATAACATCCAATCACAAGCTCCAAGTGCCAAACCTGTCATATAATGAACATACACATCCAGGAACTCCAACTACATGGGTAATGTTAAATCTGAAAATGATCAAGGCATCAAAATATGCACTAATAACATCACATAGAAGTGTAATCAATATCATGCAGTACCAAGGAACATCCACAATGATATGCAAATCTTGTAAACCAAAATGTTACAATACTTCTCTCACCAAAAATATCTATAGTTCTCCCAAGTTCTTCACATCCAAAAAAAGGAAAGAGATAAAGGATCCTCCATGTCATCACCCAAAAACCAAGTGACAAAACATGATCACAAGCTTAGTGATCACCATAGCTCAAACCAAACCTCAAAACTAATATCATGTGAAGCCAAAAATCCAAGAAGAAGAACAAGACCAAAGAGAGAACATGAAAATAAAAACCTATAGCATGTCCTTCTACACACACCTCTAAATGCTAAGTTTTGATAAGTATGATCTCCTCCATAAAACCCTAAAGAGAATAAAACTATCCACATCTAACCATAACCACTATGTATGCATCTCAAACCAAAGGAAGATCAAACCAAAACCATCCCAAAACCAAGGGAATAATCCCAATACATATCCTAAACTCAACATCAATGCATAAGGAGATAAACATATGCCAACATCCCTCAAATGAACCATTCAGAACTAACTATCCATAGCTCAAGTTCCATATGCATGAAAAGACAAAGCATAAAACATAATGCATTTGAAAGTAACAATGGGAAATAACTCTCAAATGATAAATTGATGAGTAGACCAAGAGTGGGGAATGAGAATGCTCCTCTAAGATATTGAAGCCATCATGACTCATCTAAGAACAATCTCCTCATAGGTCCACGTTGAACTCATGTCCAACAAAGGTGTAGGCTCCTCAGACTTCTAGCTAAATCTCATCAATGATTAATTGTCTCAACACATGTCTCTAATCATAAGAGCCCTCCTAGCCTCACTTATGTCTCCAAGTATCCATGAGTACCAATAGCTGATCAGTCCATGCCAAACTCCAAATGCAACATAGCACCATTATGAAGTAATCAAGAAAATGATCATGAACTCAATACAAAGAGAACCAACCAAGATCAAAGTCAATGTCCAAATAGTTTAATTAGGAACTCAACCATGACATCATGATCTCACATGCTCCAATAAACATATCATGTACCTATATCATGATAACACTCTAACATATGATCAAGAGTACATTGTGACATAATACATAACCATCCTATCAAACAAGGATTGCATGCCAAAAGACAAATCATAACACCTCAAGCAAAGACTAAAGAATCCTCCATGGCTAACCAAGATGTCAACATCTCCAAACCACATGGAGATAATCATTTCCTGTCAATGAAACCCAAGATGTCAAAGAACCCCCATTGCATAGAAATATGATCCAAGAGTCCATCCATGACACCAAAAAACACTATAAAAGATCATCCACCATCAAATGGTGATCCCACATCATCGCCACAAGCTCCCACTAAACTGTGATATCAATCTCTCCATGGGAACATGATAACCATCATCTAAATGAAGATTCACCATGGTGGTGCAGTCATAGATGGAGGGTTTAGAAAGAACAGTCCAAACTGTGCAACTTAGATTCAACATAGCAGAAATAACACAAGAAAGTGATCTGCAAATATGAATCTTTATTGATTTGACAATCTTACATGCAACATATGCCTCATGGGTGAATAACCATGGCTCATAGCCCTGCCACAAGGGCATTCAATATTAAAATTGGCCAAAGATCTTATTATAGTCCCTCAAAGGGTAATACAAAAATCTAAACTCTAACCTTGAGAATTATAACTAACATGCTTCCTATGATTTACAAATATTTATAAATATGCTTCTCAACCTCCAACAAAGGTCCACGTTAGCCACAAGGGTCACAAAACTTGATAGATGAACAACTATGAAGGTTGGCCTTATAATATGAAAAGATATGCCCACATGCAATGAAATAACTTGTGAACCTCTAAGGTAGATCCCATAGGACCCAAAATTCTTGTATGATTTCTCATTGGGCTCTACATAATTTAGAATAGGTCCTCACTAAGAAATCTGGACCAGGTCAGCCCCAAATGCTCTGACTAGTAATTATAGTGAAATTCTAAGCGTGATAACTTTTTGTAGACAAATGCAAATGTTTTGAAATATAGAATGTGATCTAGATGTCCATGTGTAGATGCTATATCCTACTCCACGAGTTGAAAAAATGGTACTGTATTGAAATGTGAACTGAAATACAAAAATTGTTACTGAATGAAATGTAAGAAAATAAATGTTTTTGGTTGATACAGGATTGCTTTAAAATGAGCGATGCCCCTGCATCATACACCTAAGGTTGGAAGAAAAGTGAGTCCCTCACTTTCTAGGGTTTAGAGGAAAACTGAAAGGGTCCACCTTAGCCTAAGATATCCGTGATGAGTCTTCTACTAGTCTACCTTTCCATTTCACTAGATATTCTTTGTACTACTTGTTCCTTGTGCTCCTTCCAGTTCTAGTATCCAAAATCTGATCAATTTCCTTTGGTTCTTGATGTGGTAATTCTCCTTCAAGCCAACTTCATTGCTATTTCCACTATAATTTCCTTCATGATATTCATATATGTTTGCAATGTCGAACATAGGTGATATACCAAGTGTCTCTGGTAGCTCCACTTCATATGTGTTTCCTAAATCAAACTTCTTTAGGATCTTACATGGTCCAAACTTCCTCATCTTCAACTTATTGTATGATCCCACTAGAAATATTTCCTTCTTTAGATATACCATCACTTCATCTCCAACAACAAAATCCTTGTCTCCTTTTCTCATCTGCCTTTTCCTTATACTTAATGTTCATGTCTTCCAAATTCTTTCAAACTTGATTATGTAATGTCTTCATGAAATTTGAAAAATCTTTTTCCTTTGCACTCCTATTCTCTGTACCGGTGTCTGTTAGCTCCGTTACTCCTCTAGGATGTATTCCAGTCACAACCTCAAATGGTGTCTTTTTGGTAATTTGGTTAACTAAATTATTGTATGCAAAATCTACTTGTGGTAGAACTATATCCCAATTTCTTGTTTTTTCTCTAGCCAAACACCTTAACAAGTTACCCAAACTTTTGTTTACCACTTATGTTTCTCCATTTGTTAGTGGGTTATATGCTACACTAAATTTCAAATATGTCCTCATCTTCTTCCACAATGTCCTCCAAACGTATCTAATGAACTTAGTGTCCCTTTCTGAAACTATACTCTTTGGTAATCAATGCAATCTCACAATATCTTTGAAAAATAAGTCAACAATATGCACAACATCATTAGTCTTTTTACAAGGTATAAAATGTTCCATTTTAGAAAATATGTCCACTACTACCATTATTGAATCATGACCTCTCTGTGTTCTTGGTAGTCCCAATATGAAATCCATGCTCAAATCCTTCCAAGGTCTCTTTGGTATTGTTAAAGGTTAGTACAGTTCAGTATTCTGAGTATTCCCTTTTGCTATTTGACAAATTTTGTAACTTTGAACATACTTATTGACATCCTTATACATCTTCAGCCAAAAATAGTGTTCACTCACCAAAGCTACTGTCTTTTCAACTCCAAAGTGTCTTGCTAGTCCTCCACTAGATTTTTCTCCTTGATTAGGTTCTCCCTCATTGAACTCCTCAAAATACAAAATTGATTTCCTCTGAACAACATATCTTACTAAGTGAAATATTCCAACCATTGGTTTTGGTGTGTCACTACTGGTTCCTTACATGCTCTCCATGCTTTAGCAAAATATGCATCATCCTCATGCATATGCTTCAGTTCTTCAAATCCTAGTACTTATATCCTCATCTCTGTCAAAAAAGTCCTTCTACTTAATGCATCTACAACCTTGTTTGAATTTCCACTCCTATGCTTCAATATAAATGTATAACTTTGCAAAAATTCTACCCATCTCATATGTCTTTGATTCAACTTCCCTTGATTGTTCAAATACTACAAGGCTTGATGATCTGTATACAACACAAATTCCTTAGGAAAAAAATAATGTCTCCATTTCTTCAAGGCTTGAATTATGGCATAGAATTCCTAATCATAGACTAAATATCTTTTTTCTGGCATCATTCAACTTCTCATTGAAATATGCTACTATTCTTCCTTCTTGACTCAACACTACTCCTATTGAATGTCTACTTGCATCACAATCAACTTGAAATATTTTGTTGAAATCCGATAATGCTAATATTGGTTTCTTTTTCACCTTCTATTTCAATAACTCAAAACTCTTTTGTGCTCCAGATGTCTACTTCAAGTCTTTCCTATCTCCTCTCATTGTCTATCATGGGGTTACAAACACTACTAAATTTTTTGATAAAATTTTGATAGAAACTAGCCAATCCATGGAATGATCTAACTTCTCCAATGTTTATCGATGTAGGAAAATCAACAATTGCTCTAACCTTTTCAGGATCCATCTTTAATCCCTTGGTATAAATGACGAATCCCAAATATACCAACTATGTCTTCATTTCAAAACTACACTTCTTGACATTAATCAACTTTTCTTCTCTCAACCTCTGCAATACTTGTCTGATGTGCCACAAATGCTCTTCTCTAGTCTTACTAAAAATCATAATATCATCCAAGTAAATAATAAAAAGCTTACCCAATAATTTATTTAGCACCTTGTTTATCAATCTCATGAAAGTGCTACCTGTGTATTAGTCAATCCAAAAGGCATCACTAACCACTCATACAATCCTTTTTTAGTCTTGAATTCATTCTTCCACTCATCTCCTTCTTTGATTTTGATATGATTATATCCACTCCTTAGGTCAATCTTTGTAAAATACTTTGCTCCACTCAAGTAGTCCATAATGTCATCCATCCTTAGCAATGGAAATCTATACTTGATAGTGATCCACTCTCCATATTTCTTAGGTACAAGTACAAAAAGTACCATACATGGACTTAAGCTTTCTCTGATCAATATCTTCTTCAACAACTCTTGTATCTATTAGTTTAATTTTGCATTCTCTATTGGTGTCATTCTATGTGCTACTTTGTTTGACAAACTTGCTCCCAATATTAGATCTATGTGATGATTGATGCTTTGGACTAGGGGTAATCCATCTAGTGCATTCTATGATATGATGTCTTCATACTCTATCAAAAATTTTGCATTCTCTGATGGAACTCAATTCTCTATGGTAGGATTATCTATCTCCTGACCATTTATTTTCTTTGGAATCAATGCAAAACAGATATTCTCATGTCTCAATCCATCCATAAATTTCCTTCCATCATCTAAACATAGTCTAGTAGTGCCATGTCTTTAGTTTTCTCTTCTTCCTCCAAAGGTATCAACTTGATTCTTTTACCATTTGATGTCATAGTATAAGTATTCCTCCTTCCATAATGAATATCTTTCCTACCATATTTACATGGTCTTCCTAATAGTAAATGACAAGAATCCATAGGAATAATATCACACAATACTTCATCCCTATATGATCCAATATGAAATTTCACGAAACATTGCTTATTCACCAATAACTTATGATCATCTTGAATCCATGCTATCCTATAAGGTTTTGGATGTTTCAATCTATTCAAATTCAACTTGGTTACCATTTCCTATGAAACTAGATTATTAGTACTACCACTATCTATGATAACTTTACATACCTTCCCTTCAGACTTACACCTAGTTTTGAATAGAATTTTCCTTGTGGTTGTTCTTTAGTCACTTCTTCATGCATCAAAGCTCTTTTCATTACCAATGATTCACCTTTCTCTGGATTCCCAATTGAATTAGGGGATTCAACAAGCTCTTCATCCACATATACTGCTCTTCTAGTATGCTTAATTTTCTGTCTAGTACTTCCTTGATGGCATTCAAAAGCTCTATGTCCTTCACCTCCACACTTGAAACAAGTTCATCTGATGGTCTCTTCTCAAATCTTCCTTCATCTCTTTGGTATCCATCACTACAGTAATAATTATGACCTCCTCTATCACTGTGGTATAAATTTATATCTTCTCTTCCTCTACGGTATGAATTAGCATCCTTTCTTCACTCTGGTATGGCTTCACATCCTTGTTCGGTTATGTATGAGTTCTTCTTTCTCTGGATTGGAGTCCACTCTTCTAGAATCTTCCTCTTGCACTTATTTGTCTTTGTTCAAATTTCTTGTTCAACTTCTCTTCTACCTTCAATTCAAACTGATATGCTTCTTCAACTAATGTCATCTTTATCAGGCTTAGTTCTTCTTGAATGTTTGTTCTCATTCTATTCATGTATCTTGCAATCTTCTCTTTGCTCGCTTCATTATGTCCAATCCTAATGATCATTTTATAAAAAAAATCAATGCATTCTTTCACAAATATTTCCTTTTGTCTCAAGTTTTGCAATATTTTGAACAATTCAAGTTCATATTCGACTGGTATGAATTGATTCTTCAACGTTGCAACCATTCTATCCCATTTAATGATTTTATTTTTTCCTCTTTGATTTCTATCCAATTGAACTTTTTTCCACCATAATGTAGCATGACCTTTCAATTTTTTTTTCACAAATCTCACTCTTTCCAAATCTTCAATTTCCTTATATTCAAAGTATTCTTCCATTTCACTGATAAAATCAATCAATTCTTTAGGATTCAAATTTCCCACGTAATTTTGAATTTTAACTCTAGGTTGCTTGCAAATTTTTGAAATTGCTTTCAACATCTTCATCTGATTTGATTTGTCCTCTTCTTTTCCTAGGGCATCTTCAAATTGATTCACAACATGATATGCTTCATCAACATCACTTTCATTGGCGGGTATGTGTAAGAACATGATGGGCTAAAAAGTGGCTATATGATGGGTATGCGTAGGGTATGTGGCTGACGACTTTTTTTTTACTCAAAATTGATGAAACAAAAAGGGTTTTTAAAGGAGATTCTCAAATTTCCACCAATATAAATTATGTTTTACTTTGAATTTAATAAATAATTATTATTCATTTTCTATTTGAATTATGAATAAAGTCCTAATTGAAAAATATTTATAGCTTTCAAACAGTATCACATATTTTGAATCTGAAACATGTGTCACATTCTATGCTTCACATACTATAGGATTAAAAAAAAAATTCATGATGTTTTCACCGAGTTAAGGTGGTCAAACATACGAGTTTTTTATATTTTTTAAAAGTTGTAATAAAAAAATTCATAATTAATTATTTACTTTGAAAAAAATTACAAAAAAATATGCATCACATTGGGACATGAGTCCTCTACTTATATCTAAAATATTATCATTTTATTGTGGTTAGGGGGTTCAGATAGACACCTACTTATTTTTTCCCTAAAATTTAAGTGCTATTGCATTAAAATTTTAAATTTTCACCAAATAGATTTTTTTTAAATAAACCTAGTAGTTTAGAAACTACATTCAATTTGCTACAAAGTCTATTCTTACATATTTTTGAAATAATATAAATAACTTATTCAAGTTTTTACGTCAAGTTGCCTAACTCTGATTTTTCTGAATTTTATCACCATTTAAGGGCCTTTTTTCCATGCTGATCCTGTACATACCCTGGCTTGCCTAGGGTTTAGGCTTCGTCTTTTGTCTTCTTCAGCTACATCTAATTGTATTCATATTTTGTGCATCATTTCAACCATTTCGTCCATCCTTCTAGTGATATTCACCATAGCAGGTGCTCTAATTGGTGGCATCTCTCTCCTTGAATGGTGCATTTGTCTCAGTTCAATGATCTAGATATAAGGGTTTCAACTACCTCATAATCGGTGATCAGTTGAAAACACATGCAATATGCCTTAGGTCAACTATCTATTCACCACAAGGAATACCTTTATGACTCACAAAATCACTCTAATACCACTTGGTGCAATCACAAATGGAGGGTTAAGAAAGAATAGTCTAAATCGTGCAACATAGAGTCTTGAAACAATGAAAATAACACAAGAAAATAATCTTCAAATATGAATCTTTATTGATTTAACAATCTTACATGCAACATATGCCTCATGGGTGAATAACTAGGGCTCACAGGCTTGCCATAAGGGCATTCAACATTACAACTAGCCAATGCCCTTATTACAGTCCCTCAAAGGGTAATGTGAAAATCTAAACTCTAATCTTGAGAATTCTAACTAAGTGCCTTCCTATGATTTAAAAATTATTATAAATATGCTTCTCAAGCTCAAAAAAGGGTTTGTGTTAGGCCACAAGGGTTACAAAACCTGATAGATGAACAACTATGAAGGTTGGTTTTATAATATGAAAATATATTCCCACGCGCAATAAAATAACATGTGAACCTCTAAGGTAGACCCCATATGACCCAAAATTCTTGTATGATTTTATGTTAGGCTTTGCATGATCTGGAATAGGTCTGCACTAAGAAATCTGGACCAGGTCAGCCCCAAATGCTCTAATTGGTAATTATAGTGAAATTCTGATAGCGATAATTTTGTGTAGACAAATGCAAATGATTTAAAATATGGATATGTGATAGATGTCCATGTTTAGATTCTATATCCTACTCTACAAGTTGAGAAATAGTACTACAGTGAAATACAGAGTTAAATATAGAAACTAGTACTAAATGAAATGCAAGAAAATAAATCTTTTTGGTTGATACGGGATTGCTTTACAACTAGGGATGATATTGCATAACATGGCCCTAATGAAATCAAAGAACTCAATACCATGAGCTCCTAAAGGGAAGAGTACAAACCATGATCTCCAAACCAAGAAGATACAACACTATCAAACCATCACTATCACAATCTCCCACTGAATTGTGTAACCAAGCTATCTATGATATCGTGATAACAACCTCCTCAATGAAGATCAACCATAATCATGCTTCTCAAACCAAGAAGATACACCACCACAAACCGAACCAAGTACCAATCCAACACCACCAAAAATGCACTTGCATAAAAAATTAGGTCATGCCAAAGTCACTAAAATCATAAGGAACATGACACTATGATCACCACCAAATGTACCAATAACATAATCCAATCATGTCACACATTTTTGCATCACATAGTCAAACGCATAGGTCTCACATCATGACTGCACCTAGTAATACCATCTCTCCTCAACATGACAACCAAACCAATAAACCAAGTGACTAAACCAAGCCACCAATATGAATATGCATCAACACTAAAGTATCTATGGGCATAGACAACCCACATCCAAGCCATAAATGCAACTTGTAAGTATAAACCACCTACAACACTACACAACTTGTAGATATAATAATGTAACATACAAATATAACAATATATTGATAACCATGTCAAATGAGAGCAATCAAAGATGTAAATGTGAGTATACAATGACTCCAACATCAAATCACCAAGATCTGATAATCCATAAGCTCACAAAATCACCATGGTCAAAGTAACCCATAAATAGCCTAGATGAAAATAACAACAAATAAATT
Source organism: Sequoia sempervirens (assembly GCA_007258455.2). Classification (NCBI taxonomy): domain Eukaryota; kingdom Viridiplantae; phylum Streptophyta; class Pinopsida; order Cupressales; family Cupressaceae; genus Sequoia; species Sequoia sempervirens. The sequence continues at coordinate 72,558,768 of VDFB02000363.1, forward strand.
ATGCCAAAATATATCCAAACCTCATCCATTGTGTAGTTCTCTAAACAAGCTTTCTGTCGACTATAAGAAGTCCAAATTTTGACTTTGTATGCATAAGATATGGCCTCTCCAAGCTCATAAGTACTATCAAAGTAGAAAAATATGGAAAAATTTATAGAGCACGAAACAACCTTTCCAACAAGTCCAAGAAGTCAAAAAACAAAAACTTTGGTCAAAAGTTATGCCTCTTGGAAAAAATTGTCCAATTTGGCTATAAAAACACACTTGGTGGCCCCTTTGGGAAGCCTGTCAGTGGTGGTGGTGGTGCCACCTAGGCGATGTTGCCTGCAAAGGTGGTGAACTTGCTGCAAATATTAAATCAAGCGTTTAAAAAAAATAAAAAATTAATTAATTAAAAATCTGGGCAACATTTTAAAATTTTGAGGTTGTATTAAAAAAATAATTGTTTAATTTAATGTCCCGTGGGGCCTATGGGTCAGTCCCCACGGGACCGACAGCTATGCTAGACTGGGAACTTTCAAACAAGGTTTTTAATAAAATATTTTGCAAGAAATTTTGTTTTCCAAATAATTTTTTTTCTACAACTTTAGGTTATATGGCCGAAATGGGCAAGGGGGACAAAAACTAGTAGAGTTCAAGAAGTATAGAACAGTGGCATACACTGCAAAATATGGGTCTTGAGAAAAAAGGTGTGATTTGGTTATTTAGAAGATTCTAGTGTATTAGTTTATGTCCATGTTTTGTTACAGTATAGTGTATGAGTATGCGAGGCATACCCATAGAGCCTGATGGTTGAACACACAACTCAAGCTATGCAATGACATTTTTCCATTTGGCAGCATAGTATCAGTGGTTGACTTTGTAGAGAACTACAATCTATAGCCACAACGTGAGGTGCAGTCACAGTATTACAACTCCACACAGGTTTTGATATTTGTGCACATAGCATTCATTCATGCAGTTGATAGGACAAAGGACCAAAGGAAGGTATTGAGGGAGTATAACTTTTATATTAGTGATGATCATACACATTCTCCAAAGTTTGTGCAAGGTTGCTTCCAGGTGTTCTATAGTGATTTAAACCCTAAACCCTTAAACCGTCTACCCTCTACCCTCAACCCTCTCTATCTCTCTCTCTACCCTCTACCCTCCACC
>VDFB02000363.1:72568866-72607623 GCA_007258455.2 Sequoia sempervirens
CCTCTCTCTCTCACTACCTCTCTCTCACACTCCCTCTCACTACCTTTCTCTCAAGTCTCTCCCTCTCACCCCCCTCACACTCTCAAGTCTCTCCCTTTGGCACCCTACCTACATAACTCTCTCTTTCTCACCGTATCTATCTCTCTCTTTTCCTCTCTCCAAATTCTCTCTCTCCCACCCCCTCTCTCTCTCCATCCCTCTATCCCTCCCACCCTACCTAGCTAAGTCCCTCTCACTTCAACCCCTTCTCTCCCACTCCCTCTCTCTTAAACTCTCACTTCCACCCCCTCTCCCTCTCTCCAGACTCTCTCCCCCCTCTCTCTCAGGTCTCTCCCTCTGGCAACCTACCTAGGTAACTCTCTCTCTCTCTCCCCTCTCTTTATCTATCCCTCTCACCCTACCTAGATAAGTCCCTCTCACTCCAACCCCCTTTCTCTCCCCCTCTCTTAGGTCACTCCCTCCCACACCCTCTCCCTCTCAAAGTCTCCCTGCTCACACTCTCTCAAGACTCCCTCTCACTCACCTATCTCTCAAGTTCCTCCCTCATAACTTCTACCTACATAACTCTGCCTTTCTCACCTGCCTCTCTCAGCCTCTCTCTTCCTCTCTCTCTCAATTCTCTCTCTCTCTCCCAACTTACCTAGCTAAGTCCCTCTCACTCCAACCCCTTCTCTCCCACTCCCTCTCTCTTAAACTCTCACTTCCACCCCTTCTCCCTCTCTATCTCTCTCTCCCTCTCCCCATCCCACCCTACCTAGACAACTCTCTCTCTCTCTTAAAATTCCCCCTCCCTCTAAAGACATACATAAATACATGCATACTTACATACATACAAGCATAATACATATGTACATACAATCCTACATCCATACAAGCATACATAAATACATGTGTAGATACATTCTTACATACATATAGGCATACATACAATATACATGCATTGATACATACAGGCATACATACATACATGCACGCATGCATACATACACACATACATGACATACATGTATATAAAAACATACAAATATATCAACATAAGTTCAATAGAGTAGCATTTAACATAAAGGGAGACATAATGCGAGCATGTTATAATGCACTCGCGTTATGTCTTGCTTGACATGTTCCCCACAAATGCAAAAAACCATGTCAAAACTAAGATATAACGCACTCGCGATATAACACGCATGCGTTATATCTTTCTTTGGGAATCCCCAAGCCTTAGGATTGGTATTTTCCTTGGAATACCATCCCAAAGGCTTGGAGGGCATTCCCAACGACCAAAAACATGTATTTGTAAATTCTACAATTTTTCACATAATCGGGTTTGTGCTCACTATTAGGATTGCACGTGGTTCAATATCAAAATTGAACACTTGGGTAATGTTAAGTTCTCTCTTAGCTATCCAACGAAGTAATTTTTTTCACTTTTTGAAATGTTAAGCCTTTCATCCCTAATTTATTTTGTTTGTGTCTCTTTTTTGCCAAAAAGCAATGTTTGGTGTTTTTTTCGTTATAAATTAATCGTTCATCGAAATTTCAAATAAATTACATTTTTAGAAACTAGACTCCATTCTACAATTTAAAAAAAAAAAATCAATTACTTTCCAAAATTTGGGGTAGCATGGCCAAATTTTTGTTTTTCAAGAAGTGTCCACTTAGAAAATTAGTAAAAAATCAAATATTCATTAAAAAATTATCAAAAAAATATTGCATCAACTACATACTATTAGCTAACATTTGACTATAGTGATTTTAAAAATATTAAAAAAAAGTTCACTATGCTAGGGTCGTACAAAAGTTGCTATGTTATGTTTTTCTGACAAAAATAGTACTAATTTGTGTATGTTCCTGTTTTGAACCCCTTAATCTCAACCATTTTCAAAATAAATTAGTAGTTTAGAAAGTAGACTCGAAGCACTTTGATCCTTGTTTTTGTTCCATCTCAAAATTTTGAGTGTAACTATTCTCAATTTCACATCCAAGGTTAGTATTTCCTGATTTTAGAAAAAAAGTGGCCACTTAAGCCCCCTTTTTGGGAACCATCTTGGTGCACTTACCACTATGTTCTTTGATCCTAGCACTCATGGACCGACTTTTTTCCCCAATATATGAGGTACCACAAGAGCAATCAATTTTTTACACTCCAGAGTGGAGAAGAGGAGGCAAGGGGTCTTTGATAGAGGGGATGGACTTTCTAACAGTGGAGATGGGTTTTAAGGCACTAGGAATACCTTTTTTATAAAGGATTTTGGAGATCAATTAGAGAGGCCTTCGACATAGGGGAGGGTGGAAAATTGGGAGGCTCGAGGTATAGGAGAAGAGAGAGTGAGATTAGCACGATATTTAGTAACTTTGAAAGCTTTGAAAATAAGTTAGTCAGAATAACTATTGAGCTTGAAAATGTGGTGGAGATGCAATAACTCAATCTATCAATATGTTTTTTTATCACAAATCCGATAAGCACAAGTGGAAAGAGTGTTGAGGACACCAAGTTTTGAGCAAGATGGTGGTGGGAAGAGGCATGCAAGTAGAGGTCGGTATTCTTTGTGTTTATGTATTTTTTCTTATCTTCATTATTTTTTTCGTTTCTTTCTTGTCTTTGTGTATTCTTTGTTTCTTTCTTATTTTTTTGGTTAGTTTTCTCCTTTATTATTTATTTCCTTATTTTTAACTTTGATTGCTTTACTTTCTCGTTGGGCCTATTTTTTTTATTTTTGTTTCTCTTTTATTGTTTCTTTATTTTAATGCTTGGTTTTATGTATGTATGTATGTACGTTTTTTTTTTTTAAATTGGTTTATGTATGTATGTGTATATGTATGTAGGTTTGTATGTATGTGTATATGTATATGTGTATTTGTATATGTATATGTATGCATGCATGTTTGTATATGTATAAAAATATTTTTTTGGTTTTTGGGTCTGTGCAAGATCATAAGGGTCCAAAAACTGGCGATGTGAAAAAAAGGCATTTTTAACACATCCAAAAATGTGAAATTCACACCTTTGACTTTTTGTAGGCCCAAGTACAATATCTGTTTTGGTTTGGTATATCTATTACGAACGGATATCCATTACAAAATGAATATCCGATATGAAACGAATATCCGTTTTGTTTAAAGTAGTCTTTATAATTGTGTCGGGTCCAACCTAGCCAATTATTATATTTTATATACTCAATATACGTTCTTTGTGTTATGATTAAAAAAAAAAAACCCAAGAGGTCATATTATATAATATAACATTATATTATAATATAATATAATGTAATATTATAATATAATATAATATTATATTATATTGATGTTATATTATATTATAAATAATATAATATATATTATATATAATAGTATGTATTATATTATAAATAATATAATATATATTATATATAATAGTATGTATTATATTATATTAAATATATCAAAAAAACCAGCACAGTTAAATATTGTTGAGTCTCAAACCTGACTATTTTATTAAAAAATATGTAAATCAAAAAATAGATATATGTTACAAACAAATATTCGTTCTTCGTGTTATAATTAAAAAAAAAAACCCTGAGAGGTCATATTATATAATATTATATTATATTATATTATATTATATTATAATATAATACAATATAATATTATAATATAATATATGTTATATTATATTATATTAAATATGAAATATTTCAAAAATTAATAATATGAAATATTATATTATATTAAATATGAAATATTTCAAAAAAACCACGCACAGTTAAATATGGTCCCAGACCCAACCATTTTATTAAAAAGCTTGTAAATCATAGAACAAATATATGTTCTTTGTGTTATAATTAAAAAAAAACCTTGAGAGGTCATATTATATAATATTATACTATATAATATCATATCATATAATATTAATATAATATATAATATGATATTATATTATATTATTATAATATTATACTATATTGATATTCTACTAATATATATAATATATATATAATATATTATATTATATAGAATAATATGTATTATATTAAAATTAATATAATACTTGTTATATTAAATATTAGATATTTCAAAAAAACTACACACAATTAAATATGGTCAGGTTCCGAACTCGACCATTTAATTAAAAAGGTTGTAAATCAGGGAACAAATATTCGTTATAAATGGATATTTGTTTCCTACATTATAAACAGACTTACGAAAACCTGAGAGCTATATTTTCACTGTGTGTGCAGGTTGGTTTCAAAAGTGTGACTTGGATATCCGTTTGGGAGAGGTCAAGTTACCAAAAAAATCATCAAATTTGTAACGTATGTTTGATTTTTTTAGTTTTTTATTCAATTTATGTTCATTTTGCTTCTTCTTTTTTGAATTTTTGTCAAAAATAGGGTATATTTGATAGATTTTTTATTAGATTCAAACCATTGTTAATTTTAATTTTTTTTTATCAATTAATAGTTTTAAAATGGATCAAAATGAAAACCCTAACCCCGCACAAAATGAAAACCATAATCTTGCAGAAAATGAATACCCTCCAAATCTTCCACCACAACCATTGTTTCCGAATGAAAATGTGCCAACAATACACAAGTCTATTCATAGAAATTTAGATCAATTAAGAAAAGTATGTCAAATCTATGAGACACTTGATGAACTATCAAATATGAAAAACACTTTGGAAACAATCATTGTAAATGTTCAAACTTTGGAAACTTAGCATAATAAATTTACACAATGGCGAGAGGAACAAAGACAATTTTATGATGATGGGTTATCATATGATGAAGTGAAGGCTCTTGATATTGAAAAATTCCAATTAGCCCAGTTATTCATGGATCAGAGAACTAGACAACCTATTAATGTGTGAAAACCAAAATTTTCAATTAAATGGTGCACCCATAGAGGCATATTAGATAATTTTGGAGACGTTGGTGGATGGTTTTTAATAAAATATCCACCAACAATCTTGATGTCCCTTAGTATTTTCTCCAAGAATTATATGCTAAGTTTGTGCTAGGGACACATCTGACTTTGAGGTTCATGATATGTCGGATGTAGGAGTTGATAGAGCACAGAGTGGAGCATTTGCAAGAGAGACATCGACTGCCAGGGATGATATGGAAAGACCAGTAAGTCTCAAAGTAATTTCATAGTGTGTTTTATGTAAATTCTTTCATATTTTATGAAGGATGTTTGTACTAATATATGTTTATGTGATGGAATCTTTAATACTTGTTGATGGAGGAGCAGTTGTCGGAAGTGCAACAGGCTACACATACTGCCATTTCATTTTCCTTAGACAATCAATACACGGTAAATAATTTAAATTGTTATTTTAGATGTTAATCTTTGAAATCTATCATGTTTAAATGCATGTACCACATGGGTGATCCCACAATACTGGTTTACAATTTTTGGCCAAATTAGACACTAAACTGATTTTTTCTAAATAAATCTTCACTTTCAGACACCTATAGCGGCTAAACCATGAGGAATTTGAAGATGATGCAAACTAGTGATTTGTGACATTTTTTCTGTAGATTCTAAATATTTTTTTTTCAAAAATTTTAGAATTAGATTGCACTTTGTTTTCCATCTCCTTTTAAAACTAGTTTTTCTTCAGTAAACACCATTTTTAAGGAGTGACGTTCACCATATAACACAACTTTTTTTCCATGAAAGATAAAATTCATTTTTTTTAATTTAGATTCATAACTACGATATCTAGTGCTTCCAATTTGTTTCATAGTTTTTTATTGAATATTTTTTCCTTAATCAAGTTTCGAAGTCAAACTAATTACAATTAAGACACAAGTGGACCGTATAACACATAAATTTTTTGTATGTATCGAAATTCAATTTTTTTTTATAATCTTCTATTTTTCCACATGCGCAGAACAAAGAGCTTGATTTTCAGTGAAAAACCTACATTCACAAGAAATAAAAAATAAATTTAATTGAATTAAAATTATACTTTTTTGGAAGCTTATAATAAGGACTACATACTTACAAAAAATAAATTTTAAATGAGTTCATTTGATCCCCCAAAAGGTAAATCAAAAGTGGTTTTTTATGAACATTTTGATAGGTGTAAAGGAGACTCCGTTATAGGTATGGTTTATAACTAGCAGAGTTCTATCCAAGGGTGCTTGATCTAAGGTTGTTTGATCAAACCCTCTTCAATTGGAATCCTTTAAATGGAAATTTTCAAGGCTTAAATCATTATATTTTCTAAAAATATGTGATTTCAACAAAAATCAAGATCTCCCAGAAAGTGTAAACCACTATTGTGGCAACACCCACATATATTGATAGTCTAATGTAATCTTGTCTTTTTATGCAGCAACCTAGTTCTTATACAACCTTGTTGACCGAGTCTAACCCATTGGATGAATTTGCACAAGTATATATTTTTTTTATTCTCGACATTATAATTATATGTGCATGTGCATTTACATTCTTGTCATTTTTTATATAGGAAACCATATTAGCTGATCCATCCACTATGAGCCCATCTAGTGTCATAGCATCACAACAGGTATGTGTTTATTTTATATTACAGATCATTTACGTTTAGATAGGAGTAGATGTGTGATTAGTAGATATGATTATTTGTCAACAATTATATTTTAATTTGTATTGAATTTTAATTTTATCTGCTATAGTCCTATGTTCGACTCAACATTGTGATGAGTGAGAGACCATTACTTTATACGAGGACTCATGATCATCCTAAGGGACAATCATATGCAGAATGTCTTGAAGAAAAGAGAGCAAGATTTGAGGTAAACAAGAATTTAATTATTGATATAATATAGTACATGTATACTTATTTTGATGTTAAATTTGTAATTTATAAATGATCGTATATAAGTTTCTATTTACTAGTCTATCTTGTTAACCATTCACATAATCTAATTTGTGGTTCGAAATGTTATTGTGCATGAAACTTTAGAGCATCTAACTTCTTCAAGGAGGCTTGTTTTTTATGGTACAACATAGGATTCTATGATATAATATAGATTGATATGTACTTAGGGTTTGATAGATCTTGAGATGGCATATGTGCCACAATTTATAAAACTTGTTCTGAGTAGGAATATGCCAAATTTGTATATGCACAAACAAAATTATTCTACATTTTGATATATAAGAATTGATATTCGATCTAATTTGTTCCTCGTGTGCATGTCTTTCTACTCTGAATTTTCAAAATGGAATGTATAATTATCTTAGAATTGTTTAAAGTAATGATTGATAATGTATGTTATAGATTAACGAAATAACATTTTAATAGAACTTATGAATTACAATTGGTAATCCATCTATTTCTTTGAGGAGATTTTTCAAACAATGAATTTCCTTTTCTATTGTACCACATTTTTCATACATGTCTACCAATACATTTTTATCAAAAACTCATATTGAGAATACCCATGATTTCAAGCTTTGTTGAATGAATTTACATTTGCAATTGTTTTGTTTTTCAAACTCGTTTAATGAAGTGTGTAGTTGATTTTTATTTAAAAAAAGTTAAAATTAATGAAAAGTGGATACAACTTAATGAAATGCATTTCATGTTACAGTGTTCATTCGAAAGTAATAGAATCATCTAGATAAAAATCAATGTCACTTAATGTTCATTGAAGCATAATAACATGTAAAAGGAATAAAATCATCTTGAGTAAGAATCAATATCTTCACAAAATCAACTCAAACCCACAAAACAAAAGTTTGTGAAAGACACCCATTACCCTTCTCTTTAACATATCTCAAAACCTAATGTGCTTGTTTTGGAACAACCCCACTAAAATTGAACTATTATGTCGAACAGGGCTCCAATTAGCCCAAATTTGTAAAACAACTCCTCTTTAAAATTGTTGCCCCTCCAAGATTCCTTTGGACATTATCTCACCAGGCTATAAACATCCAAATTTTACAACTATCATCCTTGTAAACGCCATCTAGTCACTCAATCATGTAACCCTCATCTTGCCTAGATTATACACCTTTATAAATTGTTGTCCCAACAAATTTCAATCACTAACACCCTTAAACCTCCCAATTTCACTCAAAAACCACACTTTTTGCATCTAGGGCATCATACCCAAACCTCGATTGACCTCCCCTGCTCTCCCAAACCCTTCTAACATCTAATTCCTACCTAATTGGGCCATGACCAAACAACTTCCAACTGTTTTCCAATGAACTACAACAAGATGACTCTTGAACTTCCATCATTTGACAATAAGTTGCAATTTTGAAAAGCAGTGTTAAGTTGCAAAGTGGTGCAACTTTCATTCTACAATTTGAAGGACAAAATAGACTATTCCAACACATCTTGATGGGTACATTTATGATAGAGATAGTCCTCTTTTACACCCAAATATGTCGAATCACTCTGAGCTACATTGGACCGATGTTCCCTTAAGAGTCCAAAGTGCTAAAAGGCATCAATCTTTGAAGGGATATTTCTCAGAAACTCTGATACCTACAAAATTTTTGTCAGAGGCTATGGGATCATGTTGGGACCCTCTACAATAACCCCTATCATTTTTTACTATCTCAGAGTTGTTTTCCCATGATGATGAGTTTTCAGTTGAGGAAAAAGTTGTCAAATGCAAGCAATGTAAAGTTGCAAAGTGGTGCAACTTTCATTCTACAACTCATAGGACCAAATGGACTATTCCAACACATCTGGATGGGTACGTTTACGTTATTAATGGTCATATTTTGTACCCAAATATGTCGAATCACTTTGAGCTACATTGGACTGACGATTTACCTTAAGAGTCCAAAGTGTTAAAAGATAGCAATCTTTGAAGGGATAATTGTTAGAAACCGTGATGCCTATAGACTCTCGGTATGAGGATATGGGATTGTTTTGAGACCCTCTACAATAAACTCTCTCGAATTTTTCTATCTTCAAGGAATTTTTCCGCAGTGACGAGTTTTCAGTTGAGGAAAAAGTTGTCAAATGCAAGTAGTGTAAAGTTGCAAAGTGGTGCAATTTTCGTTCTGCAACTCATAGGACCAAAAAAATTGTTCCAACATGTCTAGATGGGTAAATTTACACTAGGTATGGTCCTCTTTTTCACCCAAATATGCCGAATCACTCCAAGCTACATTGGATCGATGATTTCCCTTAAGAGTTCAAAGTGTTAAAAGACAACAATCCTTGAAGGGATAATTCTCAAAAGTTTTGACACCTATATACTCTTTGTCTAAGGCAATGGTATCATGTTGAGACCCTCTACAATAACCTCTCTCAGTTTTTTTTATTTTGGAGGCATTTTCCCACGGTGACGAGTTTTCAGTTGAGGAAAAAGTTGTCAAATGCAAGCAGTGTAAAGTTTCAAAGTGGTGCAACTTTCGTTTTGCAACTCGTAGGACCAAATAGATTATTCCAACACATCTGGATGGGTACGTTTACACTATGGATGGTCCTCTTTTGCACCCAAATACGCTGAATCACTTTGAGCTACATTGGACCGACAATTTCCCTTAAAAGTCCAAAGTGCTAAAATGCAGTAATATTTGAATCTCTATTTTTCAAAAACTATGACACCTACAGACTCTCTGTCTAAGGCTATGGAATCATTTTGAACCCCTCTACAATAACCTCTCTTAGTTTTTTCTATCTCAGAAGCATTTTCCTGCGGTGATGAGTTGTTAGTTGAGGAAAAAGTTATCAAATGCAAGCAATGTAATGTTGCAAAGTGGTTCAACTTTTGTTCTGCAACTCATAGGAAAAAAAAGACTATTCCTACACATCTAGAGGGGTACGTATACACTAGGGATGGTCCTCTTTTGCACGCAAATATGTTGAATCACTATGAGCTGCATTGGACTAGCAATTTCATTTAAAAGTCCAAAGTGCTAAAAGGCAGCAATCTTTGAAGGGCTATTTCTCGGAAACCATGACACCTATATACTCTCTATCTAGCACAATGGGATCATGTTGAGACCCTCTACAATAACCTATCTCTGTTTTTGCTATTTTAGAGGAATTTTCCCACAGTAATGAGTTTTTAGTTGAAGAAAAAGTTGTCAAATGCAAGCAGTGTAAAATTGCAAAGTGGTGCAACTTTTGTTCTAGAACTCGTATGACCAAAAAAATTGTTCCAACACATTTGGATGGGTACATTTATGCTAGGGATGGTCCTTTTTTTCTCCCAAATACACCAAATCACTCTAAGCTACATTGGACCGGTGATTTCTCTTAAGAGTCCAGAGTGCTAAAAGGAAACAATCTTTGAATCTCTATTTCTCATAAACTGTGATGCCTACAGACTTTCCTTCATAGGCTATGGAATTATTTTGAGACCCTCTACAATAACCTCTTAGTTTTTTCTATTTCAGAGGAATTTTCCTGTGGTGACGAGTTTTTAGTTGAGGAAAAAGTTGTCAAATGCAAGTAGTGTAATGTTGCAAAGTGGTGCAACTTTCATTTTGCAACTCGTAGGACCAAACATAGTATTTCAACACATCTATATGGGTATTTGTATACTAGGGATGGTCCTCTTTTGCACCCAAATATGTCGAATCACTTTGAGCTACATTGGACTGGTGATTTCCCTTAAGAGTCCAAAGTGCTAAAAGACAACAATCTTTGAATCTCTATTTCTTAGAAACTGTGATGCCTACAAACTCTTTGTCTAAGGCTATGGGGTCATGTTGAGACCCTCTACAATTTAACCTCTCTCAATTTCTGCTATCTTAGAGGTGTTTTCCCGTGGTGACGAGTTTTTAGTTGAGGAAAAAGTTGTCAAATGGAAGTAGTGTAAAGTTACAAAGTGGTGCAACTTTTGTTCTACAACTCGTAGGACCAAATGGATTGTTACAACATGTCCGGATTGGTATGTTTACACTAGGAATGGTCCCTTTTTTTACCCAAATACGTTGAATCACTTTAAGCTACATTGGATCGATGATTTCCCTTAAGAGTCCAAAGTGCTAAAAGGAAACAATCTTTGAAGTGCTATTTCTTAGAAACTGTGATGCCTACAGACTCTCTGTCTGAGGCTATGAGATCATGTTGAGATCCTCTACAATAACCTCTCTTTGTTTTTTCTATCTCATATCCATTTTCCCATGGTGATGAGTTTTTAGTTGATGGAAAAAAAGTTAGATGGATGCGATGTAAAGGTGCAAAGGGGTTTAGGGTTTGTTTTGTTCCTTGTCAGTAAGTGAAAAAGTGATTCATTTACTCAAATACACTTAAGTTGTGAACTACACACATGAATAGAAATTATACGCTTTAAAACATCTAAGTCGTAAAGTATACATTACAATACTCATAAGTGACAAAGTATACACATAAGTTGTAAAGTATACACTTGAATACATGCAAAGTGTACACAATATGCATGATATTATCATTCAATAATTGCTATCAAATATAGGATTTACAAAATGCCATGTAGGCATACAACAAACAACCATAATATATAGTCATTTCCCAATAGGGGAAGGAAATAGAGCTCACATTGCCTTTGCGGTCAACACAGTCTTCCACAAGAGTAGCATGTTGACATTCTAGAGTGAACCACCTATACAAACCATTAAGGTAGTAGTCAAACTACGTTTAAAAGAAAAGATGATTAGAATGAAAAATCTATTTTATTCTAAATGACCTAATTGATGATGAAATGGTAATGCAAACTATAAAAGATGTTTAGAATAACCAATCTATATTATTCTAATATCTCGCATACCTCTCCCAAAGGATCAGAGTTGGCTATTGTTGCAACAAGTCCATGATCTATCATCCTAGGAACATCGCAATATACTTCAAATGAGAAATCTATATTGTCACAATAGAAAAGATGATTAGACTAACAAATCTATATTAGTCTAAACAACCTGAATGATGATGAAATGGTAATGCAAACTATAAAAGATGCATAGAATAACCAATCTATATTATTCTAATATGTCGCATACCTCTCCCAAACAATTAGAGTTGGTTATTGTTGCAGCAGGTCCATGATCTATCGTGCTACGAACATCACAATATACTTCAAATGAGAAATCTATATTGTCACAATAGAAACTTAAGATGCTTAGACTAACGAATCTATCTTATTCTAAATAACCTAAATGATGATGAATTGGCAATGTAAACTATAAAAAATGCTTAGAATAACCAATCTATATTATTCTAAACAACCTAAATATTGAACCTTAATAGATAAACAATATCAAAATGTGATGAATAATATCATACCTGTCCCATACAACAAATGATTTGCTACTCAAGTGTCCCTATAGGGTCATCTTTTACCTTTAGAGTTTCGAGTAATGCTTCATGATTAACAGTACTAGTTTTTTTGTTTTTGTTCTAGCATGATGTCTCAATAACTTAACATTGTTGTTATAACAAGGTGTGAATACATCAGAATGGTTTTGTGTTTCTCACAGTCTTCAAATGCAGGTACACCATTCTTTCTAATCATATATGTTCGCAACCAAGTTCTAAAAACAACAACTAAACCTGTGTGATCATAACTTTTTTATCAACATCTAAATACACTTAGAATAACAAATCTAAATTATTGTAAACAACCTAAATAATGGTGAAATGGTAATGCAACCAAGTTTGAGAAAAAAAAAACTAAACCTGTAAGATACATGAAACCATAAATCATTTGTCATCGGTTGTGTTAGCTTTTTCTTTCCCTGTACACATCATGCCAACCAATAGTCTAATCTCTCTTCATTCCCCTATGGTGCTACAACTGCATAGACATGTCCTAGTTGTACAACATCTAAAAGATGATCGTAGTCAAGTTAACTTTCCATTACATATTGTAATGAGGATTGTGCTACAGATAAAGGGGTTAGGTACTGTGGAATCCATGTATCTACCCATTCAATTGAATCACATTGATCCCAATCACACTTAATACAATTCTAACAAAAACAAGTCATCTCTCATGTCCATATGGTCCATGCACTCACATCTGAGCTTTGAGCTGAATGCATCTTTGAAGAATCTCTAATTGTTTGGCATTCCATTATGTCTCCCACTATTCCCTCCTCAGCCAACCAAAAGAACCTACTGACTTTTGAATCAAGTGTCCCTCCTTGTCATAGTGAATAGGTACACCAATCCATAATAGAACATGCATCACTGAATTATGCACTACCTGTAACGCTCCATCGTGAACCCTAGAGGACAAACTAAAACAATGAAAAAATGGACAATTTTTTTTTAAAAGTGCAAAGTTGAGCAATGATACATAGCATAACTTAATTTTTTTTCTAAGTCCCCTAGAGCACACAACTACATTACTCTTTTTTCTTTTTTTCCAATTTACAATTCAAAATAACTTATTAACAATTAAACGCTAACATCATTAAGCATGTCATTAACTCCATTACAAAGAACATAAGAGCTACGTGAAACATCCATCATATAACATGAAAGAGTAATCAATCTCTCTCTCATTTCAATCATCAATTACAATGTTACTTATTACAAACTCTCTTACATACAATAGATGCATCAATACAGTTTACATATACCTATGCTCAATGATACTTCCTCGTATCAAGCGAGGAATGCTTAACAATGATACAAGCTACAAAATTAAATTACAGTGCATTACAAGTACAAAGATCAACTACCAGGAATAGATACAATGTTGAAGATAGTACTGAATCACCACATCATGAACATAAGGGGAACCTAATGGAGATGATACACGTTCCACCCTACCATGTGAATCCGATGATTCACCCCCCGTGCTAGGAGGCAACAACAGTTCCCACCAACACTGACAGTCAAGGACAACAGACTCACAAAGCTGGAAAAACAATAATAAACAAGTACATACAACATTAATCAATAGAACACCGCTTCCAGAGGCATACAACATTAAAGAGTTCAATAAACATCATAAGGAAACTCAGTTTTCATAGGAGTGTCACTGTATAATTTGCTATGGGTTACCCTGGTGTAAACTTCCTAGGCTACCAGACCCCCATCTTGGGTTACCCTGGCTACCTCTAACGGTCGTTGGACCCCCATACAAACTATGCTTCTCATCTCACCTCAAGCCTAAACAAGCGCTTGAGCCATGAGAGAGGCATTCATTATCTTATTTAATGAGATCTACCCAAACCCCCTAATTAAATTTATTAGATTATCACTTGTTTAAACCCTCAGTGAGTTACCTTGGCGCCCCTTTGTGTGTTGGACCCCCACTGAGATCCACTCCCCTACTGACAACTAGGAAACTTGATATAATCAAGGAACAATTCCGCTTGCACAACAAAAACTCGAACAAGATTACATGGCAAGGTATAATCCTTCTCACCCACATGTTTCCAAGAGACCAACCACAAAAGTGGACACACTGTGCCGGCTAATAGTCATCACATAAATGCTCAATACAAAGCCAATCATCACCAAGTTTTAACAAAATCTCATCAAGAGTGGAATTTCTCCCCTAGCCTTTGGAAGACCAGCTAAGCATACCTTATGGAATAACTTAAACACTAAAGTAAAATCCATTATCTAAACCAATTCAATAAACATTTACATCAACAGTGACCTCCACAAATACATAGTAACTTACTTTCATCCCAACCAATAAATGTGCGACCACTTAACCCAAAAGAAACATGCAATACACAAATAACCTTCAACGCAACTATTCCAACTCCTAATATTTCCAATAAGATAATCTTATTCCTTAAGACTAAACTTCCATTTATCTTAAATACAGATGCATACATTCTTATTTAATGTTATTTGTTGATCATCCCTTTTGTAATCGTTTACTTTAATATAACATGTACTTATATGTTCCTTTATATATATATATATATATGTAAATATGTATATATATATAACAACACATATTCAATACTTATATATATATGTGTGTGTATAATACATTTATTTATACATAGAAAATATATTTACCTATCTATTGTTAGACAAATTTATATTAAAATGAACTCATACTTGTAACATATACTACAATTTCGTTTCAATAGTCTTAATCCAAATCAAGTTTAAGCCAATGAAATAACATAGGAAAATATATACACATATCAGGTTTTAAGACTATCATTCCTAATCCACTTTAGCTTACTAGGGCCCAAATAAGATATGGAAGGATATAATTAACACAAGGTAATCGAAATACATAAAGTGCAAAGAGATTGTAATCCAAAATTACTAAATCGATTTTGTGCTATCATAGAGGGAGCAAGACAAAAACTAGATGGAACCATGTCTGATCAAAGGGATTTCGTTTGTTGCAAGCAATCAGCTGTACATAAGCTCACACACACATTGTTAGCCTTCAAGCCACTGGAGTTAACCTATTTAAGGCGCATGATGGAGAATGAGTACACCAAGAGAAAGGATGGGTAGTTGGCACTTATATGCCACAAAACAGAAATCAACTGATATTAAGGAATATGAAACACCGAGATCTTAATCCTATCAGCTCACACAGGTCGAACCACTAATGTTAACCAAGAAAACAATGATTAAAAGGATTTGAACTATTGGTTAGGAGAGAGTAGCGCCAAGAAGGCTTATGACTTCATAAAATAACAATTGCAACATATGGTATATAATTGTCAATGATCAACAGTCGGTACTAACAATTAGTATTCAGATATAAGAATGAACATGAATATATTTGAAGATACACGAGGTATCACACAGATGAGTAACTGGAAGCTACTTTATCAGCTAGAAAATACACACTGTTATAAGCCATTCATATAATACACATGAAGTATAATATATATATGTTTATGTAAATAACTACACTTCTAATACCCATTTGTGCATAAAATGCTGAAATAAACTAGATTTAACAGGGAGAAGACTCCCAGTCGATCTGTAGCAAATGAAAGAGTATAACAAGGCAGGGAGAACTACACTAGTGATGTAAGAGAAACTTCAGATTTCTAAGATCAAGCCATTTAGACTAGCCGACTTGAAGAGGTTTGATTGGAACTTGAATTAACCACTAAATTTCACAACGATTGTTACCTTAAGGCCGAACCTAGCCAATCACCAACCACGCACTGGAAGGGGTCGACATGTAGCTACAAAGAATTTTATATTTTTAGTGCCTAAGAATCTCCACTATAAGCCACCGAGGAGAATGCATTCAGGCCCAAACTCAAAAGAATTGGTAATATTTTATTTTCAAGTACTACAACTGTGATAGATTGTCAAGTGAATCAAGAAGGTTATAAAAATCTATAAATTCCTATCAAGTTCAAGTGTTGCGGTTGAGACAGGTAGACAACAGAGTCAGAGAGATTATTTAAAACTCTACAACATTTTGTGTTAAAATGTTGCATATGTGAGAGGTTGTGATTTGAATCAGGGAGCTTATTTAAATCTATACAGCCTTCCATGTTCAAGTGCGGTAGTTGTGATAGGTTAGCGAATGGAAACAAGGAGATTGTTTAAACATCTGCACCCTTCTATGTTCGAGTGTTGTAGCTAGGATAGGTTACTAATAAACCATGACAATATTTTGGTTTCAAATACTATAGTTGCACCGAATCAAGGAGGTTATTTAAGGAGGCCCGATAATGCAACTAGGGTTAGCTCCAAATATACACTGATGTTTCATACTCATTTAACGCCGATGATGAAGGTGAGAAAGTGAAACAAAATAAGAGATAGAGGTAAATGGAGGAGAATCAGGCATCTCGCAAGAAAAATTAGAAACAAGGAAGAAACATAGTTTGCACTACAAACAACTGCTTATTATAAGGTGTTCTATCAGAAGTTGTGTGCATGTAATTGAACCGATACAAAGAAGCTGGGAAATCTTAAGAGTTTGCTCACAAACTTCAAAAGAGTTGAAGAAATCACTAAGCTGTTGGGTGTATAAAAGCAACAGAGTATTTCAAAATCCAAGGAAAGTTGAGTGACTGGTATATAAAATTACAGGTATATTGTCTATGTACATTCCTCTAATAAATATGTCCTAAAATTTGAAGACTATGAAAATTTCCTTAAAGGAATTTCAAGCAACAGAGAATTTCAGTACTAGCTTCTAGATTCAAACGTTTATTTCCAAAACATGAATGAGAATAGGAATTACAAGAAGAGGAGCCTGGTCAAATTTTGTTCACTGCACTGAAAGTATTGTCAAAATTGAAATCCAGAAGCAGCTTCAGTACTCCAAATCCCCATGATCTTTGTAAAAAGCCCCAAATTCCCCAAAGCCTCGAGACTTTCTAGAGAAATTTCAAGAACCTGAGATAACCAATTCTCGTACCCCCTAATGCAATAAGTTTTCCCCAAGAATAAAACTAAATTCCCCCCTATTAGTTAACTTCCACTTCCTTTATTATTTGACCCTCACTACTCTATTAATTATCCTCCTTTCCGAGAATTTATTTCCACTTCCATTTTCATTAATTTTATTTACCTTTCTTTTATATTTCCTCATTATGCACAATTAGTCAACTTGTTTTATTTTATAATTTTCACTTTCACTACATGACAACTTATTATATTTTATAATTTATAATCATGCCCTTTTAAATTTACATACAAAAGATTAACGAATATATAACATTTGATTTAATAATTTTAATCTTACTTATAATGTTTTTATACCATCTTAATAAATTAATATTTTATTTTAAATATTCTAGATTCTAAACTATAAGTTTAATTTATTAAAATTAGATAATAACTTAATCAGTTTTATTTAATCAAGGAAAAATCAATTAATTACTCCCCATGAACACATAACCAAGCTATACCTAACCTCAGATACCAACAATGAAAACACACAACGGTGATGCAAAAGGATGGGCATTACACCACCTCTGATCTTCATTTGTTCCTTAACCAAAGCTCTCTTCACACATGCACCTGCACCATCATGCTCACCTTTTCCATGCCTAGTTTCGAAAAACTCCAAATATGTGGTACACCCCTCTCTATATCCATCCTCCTCAATCAATAAAACATGCAAGCATTCTTGAATTTCCCTATGCAGCTATCTGACCAAATCAAATCTTTCAAACCATTGCAATTCCTTTTTCCTGCAAGAACTCAAAAAGGTTTTCAAAGCAATGTTGTACAAACTCAGATGAATGAGATCTATCATCAGTCATGTAAAAATGGTACTCCTTGATTATCTTCCTATCCTCTTTTGTACTATCAGGGGCATGCATATATGTTATGTGGAAAAAAATAACAAGTTGAATAGAATTATAATATTGTGATTGAACTTCATTTTGTGGTTGCAATATGTAATTTTCAGCAAAATCAACTACAGATACAATAGTTCTAATGGTGAAAGAGTCCTTACACATCCTGAATTGTCGATCCAACCACTGTGACCTGTGGCTATGCCTTGCATACTTATAGAAAATATTTTTCTTAAAATCTGAAATAAAATTAGCAATACTTACCTCTCTTGCAACCAACTCGCATCTAGAACCCTCACCTCCACTCTTCAATGTGTATTTCACTGTCTCGTATTTTTTTCTCAACAATTTTGTTACCAAAATCATGATTTCTTCCCTCATGAAATCATGTTACAAACTTCGATAAACCACCACATTGCAAACACGTTTCATTTAAACAATCATTTTTATAAAATAAGAAAACATCACCTCTAATGCATAAAAATGAATCCAACAAATCCCTGGATGACTTGGGAAGTTGCACTGCATGACACTCTTGCAACATTTCATCAATATGCATAGTATAAAAATTATGGCATAACAATTCATGATACATTAAAAACTCAACATGGTATTTACAACATGTATTACAAACCTTAATAGGAACACAATAAAATGGTTTGCAAGACTCAAAAGCCCTTTGCGAGATTTGTAAATGTGGATGTTCTTGACAAAAACATTTGTACAAAATTATTTGGCTACATTCCAAAAAATGTTTAGGATGCGGTGTACGATCTCGATTGCCAATTCATAACTTTAAAACATCCTTTACATTCGGTGATACTCTAGAGTGAGAATTCCAATATTGTTCAATTTGCATCTTTACATTATCGGTTAGTTTTTTATCAACACATGGAAGCCTCCCACTAAAAGCCCAAGTATCATTTTGAAGAGCACTATCGAGTCTTCCTCTTCTTGATAGTGCTCTATTCAATGTTTTACGATTTAAGTTAAAATCAATACAAGTTTGTCTCATTAAACGAGCATTTTTCAAATGATGGCTTACTAGTGAGGTTGTGATTACTCTTCGAGCAACCCTTTTATTTTTTTCCTTACTAGTTGTAGACACGTAAAATGTACTGATTGACATTATGCATTTGATCCTAGCTACTAACATCGTTTCATATTCCCGAATCATCCCTCAGTCTAACCATTTAATCAAATCCCCTTATCTAATTAAATTCATCAATTTCCTCTCTTAATTAAATAAACCATTTTATCTAATTAAGTCATCCTTTTTTGTTAATTAAATCAATCAATCTGATCTTATTGTCCCCATTTAATTAAATAATCAATTTTATTTAATTAAATCTCTAAAGTCTCTATTAAATTAAATAGATTAAAGCCTTATTTGATTTAATCTAATACCATCTCTTTTAGTTAAATAAATCAAAATCATTATTTAATTATTCTCTTATTACATTCCTCTCTTATTTGATTTAAAAAAATCCATAAATTTGAGTCAAATAGGTCACATCAACTAATCTCTCATTAAATTAATTAACCTTGATTAATTTAATATCTTGTCATGTCCCATCCTCCAGCATTTACCACTTGCTCATGAAAATAGATTTAATTAATTTATTAAATCTCTATTTTCCTCAACAAGGCATGTTTTTGGAATATCCTTCAAAGTTTGAATTCAAAAATCCAAGTTGACATGTACATCCAACAAGGCATTAACTCTATCTTACATGTCCTTTTCCTTGAGCCAAGTGGCATTCAATGCTTCTTTCTTCCCTCTTGCAAGTCATTTCAACAAAATTCAAAATTCAAAAATAAGCATTTATTGGCACAATCCTCAAAACTTGCACATCTTCCATCCACTCATAGATTGACAGATGGCATATTTCCATTGGATGAATGTTAGTCCCACATTGCTCAATTTTAGACATTCATCCTTCAATCTCATCTATAAATGAAGAGCTCCTCTCCTCATTTGATCATCCACAAATTATACAAAGTTACCATGCTCAAATATCTATCAAATTCCACCCATCATCCTTGAATCTTAGCTAGGTTATGTAGGTTTTTAGCTTGGAGCACTTAATCTTCATCAACAAAGTGGATCACTCATCAACACTCATCAACATACATCAATCTTGCATCATAGGAATTGGGAAAGGGCCAATTTTCACATCAAATTGGCACCAATTCCCCCATGGGATCAAGAGTTTGCTTGCTTAATTAGGATTCAATCTTTATTTGGTTGTTTTTCATTGTGTTCTTCATTATTTTCCTAATTTGAGCTATTTTAATAGATTTCATGGGGAATCCTTTTTCTTGCTTGCAATTTCTAATCTAATTTGTTTTTTCTCATTGTTTTGTAGGTATTAGGATTGGGGTTCGCACATTTGGCGCTAGGAGGGAAAAATCTCATTCTTAATCATGTTTTTCTAAAAATTCTACATTTTTGTTTGTGCACAGAAAAATTCCAACGCTGAGAGCTCAGCATCATTGTTTTAGCACCACTGACTTTTTAGCGTCACCATATAGCACCACTGGAAATTCAAACTGTGATGCTAAGGTCTTCCCGCCCAAAATTTTGAATTCCAAACTGCGCCACTTGACCATTCTGACCCGTGGGATTTTACAAAAAAATAAAACAGCGATGCTGAGCAAAAGTGTGACATAGTTGAGCTCACTGGCCTTGACAAAGAGCGACACTAACTAGTAAGCAACGCTCTACAACACCACTGAGAAATCAAACTGCGATGCAGTCACGGGTTGCGCTGCTGGCAGGGAGTAAAAAGTGGAAATTTAATTTTAGCACGTGCTTTTTGTCAATGAAGAATTTATATTTTGTTTTCTAGTTTTTGACCTCTTTATTTTGTAGAGTCTGACTGGTTTTTCTTTCTTGTAGGTTGGATCACTTGAAAATGAAAGAGAAGGAAGAAAAAGGATGATATTCCACCAAATCAAAGTGTTTTTAAACACTTTAGTGTTTGCTTAACACTTTTTAAGAAATTGTCATCTCTTCTTGCTTAGGACACTTATTTCGTTTGGGTTTTAAAAAAAAGAATCTTTCCAATTTTTGCAAAGGTTTAAAACGAACATTAGGAATACAACTTACTAGAGTTTGTTTTTCGGTTAACAATTGAACAAAACAACTCTCATTTGTCTTTTGGTGCTTAAAAAGAACTCACAATTCCTTTGGGAATCTAAAATGAACAAGTGTAACTTTTTTTTGTGATGACTTACTCAAACTAACCTCATTGAAAAAGGACATATGTGCTTCTCTCACAATTTATAGTGATCTTGAGAATCAAAAGACCTTTTTGGTGATTTTAGGTTAAGACAAAGCAATCACCTCCACACTTCATTTTTGGGTTTAAAATTGAAAAAAATCTTGTGCGAGTGTGAATGAATTTATTGCATGTGTTCTCCCTTTGTTTCTAAACAAGGGTTGATCGAACTATGAATAATTTTATTTGCTTTTTTTTATCTTAGAGGTCCTTCCTTGGGGAAAAAATACTCACCCAAGGGAACGACTCAGCCAGTAACACTCTAAATCTGAGAGTATTTCGAGCCGGGATATAAATGTGGGTATTGGAATAAACACCAATATCACGTGGTTGACTCTGACGAGATGGATCTGAAAGGGGACTTTCCCCATATGGGTCAATCTCCACGAATGAAAAGTCCTAATTAAAACCCATGTTTTAGAATTTCCAAAATCCTTGATCTATTTGTTGGTGCAAGAACGGTCGTTCTGAAGCCACCCCTCACTTTTACGGTCTTTTAGTAGAAATGGAAAGCATGCCATGGGATTTTCATGGGTGTTGATGCTTGGTTGCCCTGATTGATGTTAATGAGTCATGGAGGGGAGCCAGTGGGTCAAGCATCTAACCATTCGCCAAAGATAAGCATTGTTGGACTTGTCCAAGTGGGAATCCAATAAATATTTTCTTTCACATCCATAGGTTTGTACTTATTCTTGGTTGCAAAATGCTTTGCTTGTTTGAAAACATCTTGGAGACAAACACTTAAACATCATCATCAAAATTTCAAACCCTTTAGAAGACAAATACAATTGACTCAATTCATGTGTTACTGCTTGCCCTTGGGATTTACATCCTTAGAGGTTTCTAAACACATTTGGATCACATCTCAATTTTTCTACTAAATTAAACAATAGGTAACCCTTGCCTTGAATTCATCAAATTTCCACATAACATACTTTGTGGGGTTTGAATAAATTAAGACATTGGACATCTAGTTTGGAAAACCTAATCAAAGAAGTGTTTATGGTAAAAACAATTCACTAATCAAGATGAAATCAATTGAACCCCACACATGTGATTATGTATCTTTTGTCTTATGGTCTTTTGAGCAAACATTGATCTTTTGGTTTGAAGGTAAAAGCATGTTCTTCAAAACCTTGGCCTTGTAAACCAATTCTTCTTAGGTTCATTTAGGATCAAAATCAAACACTTCATCCATTTCAAACATTTATCATCCCATCCCACAAGCAACTTTAGAGCTTTGGAAGCATCATTCTAAACTTGGGTAAATCATCAAAATCAAAATCACCTTGTTTAATTAGGAGTATGTGAATGCATCCTTTCTCATACCTTTAGTTAAGTCAACACACCTTTGAACAAGTTTATCCTAAAGATCACATCCAACATCTTAGGGTTTACAATACCATTATCCAAATCAAACCCTAAGTCTAGCATTGATCCAAAGTTCCTAAGATAATCAACACCCATATCAGTCACCCCTTTCATCCTTCATCTTATCATTGGTCCTAAACATCTTAGAGGTCACCTTTGTTACAAGGTCAAAAAAAGAAGAATAAAATGGAATATAAACTTGATCCATATATCATGAGTAATCCAAGTCAACCAAACTATTAAAGCCTTACAATGCCAATTGATTTTCAAAACTCACATTTATACAATCCATACATGGGATCATTATAGATTCCAACAAACCTCAATGGTACAACAAATGTGAGTCTACCCAATCCAAATCTTGGAACACCTTTTCCAGTGATAGATTTAAATCCAAGTCCAAACCTACAAGTCTATCAACCGAACACTCAATACACGAGTCTTCAAATGACCAACATCATCCCACCAAATCCATACATGCCAAAAGTAAATATACCAAGTCCAAGACTACCAAACATGAATCCGGAAAACTTTGGGATGGATATGTTTTCGAATCATACAAATGTTGTTCAAGCTAACAACTCCATGTATTAATCCAAGTCAAGGTAACACCATGCAAAATCAAAGTTACCTAAATCAAGACAATGTGATTCCCAACACCAACAATGGTCAATTTCAACCTATCATGCCAAGTCTCAACATCATCCCAAATCATAACATTGTCCAAAATCAAATTTTCCATGATCCCATTCTAAAAACACAAGTATGCATCCCAAATTTGCTTGGACAAAAACCAAATCAACTATATCAAGGGAGTCAAGATCGAGATCAAGATAAAATTTGGCAAGATCAAATTGCTACACTTACCAAAATAGTTGAGTCATTATGCCAAGAGACATCTCCACCACCATTACCCATATCAACATCATTCCCTAGTTTAGGGCTTCCCCCTTTACCTAGCACCAATCACTCCATCCAAATCAATCCACCTAACACTAATCAAGCCATCACATCAAATCCTTTGAATATACCATCGACATCGCACTAGTAGATGGTATCTAATTAAATGACAACATCAATCCTAACAAATCAAAATATGGTCTCCCAAGGATCTATCACCTTGGTCATTCCAACCATTCCTATCACCTTGATCACTCCAACCACTACTATCACTCCAAACGTATCTCAACCACACGTCACTACATTCAACACAAAACCACCTCCGCCACCACCACCACCCAAACCAAACACATCAAACCAATATAGCATTACATTTCAAGCCGCTCAGTAGGCTACTTATCAAAAGGCACACCAACAAAACCAAAACTGACAAGCTACACAACTAGCTGCTCAACAAGCTACACAAGCTACTCAATTTGCCCAAGCCACACTACAAGCCCAACAAGCATAAGCCCAGGCTCAAGTACAAGTGCAATCTCAAGCCCAATACCAAGCCCAACAAGCAAATGTTGTTCAAAATCCCATCAAAATGTTAATGACTCCATGTATCAATCCAAGTCAATGATCACATGATCAAGACCTATCCATCAACGAACACATGGAAGATGTTTCTGCCTCATCCGAAGATCAAATCAACATACATCAAGAGTCACTTTTTGATCATGATAAGAATCCTTCAACAATATCCGCCAATGATTCATTTCAAGGAGTGTTAACATTATTTGATCATGTAATCAACAATCCATCGACCAATGATCATGTTGAAAATGTCTCTACATCACCTAATAAGTTAGAGGACATATCTCAAAAATTTATTCAAAAACATGATCAACGTCTTTCACCAAGTTCTAGCAATGGTCCTTTCCAAGACATGTTTTCAAATATTGAAAGAATCTTCAACTCAATATTTGATCCAAATCCACTTAACGATCTAGAGGATATTGAGTCACTTCCCATTCCTAATAAAGATATCCAAGGATCCTTTGAAACTGACCCATGTCAAGAACTTGATCCACAACATGACAAATGCAAGTCCAAAATTAATCAAGATCAAGAATTTGTATCTCCAAGATACTAATGGACACTCTCCTATCTATGCAAGATGCACATACTCCTCCATCTACCCATGAGATGCTTTCTATGGATGGACACATAGATGATCTTCATTCAGAACATGATTCTTTTACTCCTGACATTATTACACAAAAATAGTAGGTTATTGAGTTGTCAACATCAAGATCAGACATATCCCAAATTTAGACTGGGGATATCATGAACAAAGATATCCAACATTATCCACTAAAATAAGTAGATAATACAAAACAAGATATTCCAGAGTCAGCAGAGCAACAAATGGAAATAACATCATCTGCAGTGGTCATTTATCAGAGAATGCATTCAAAATAGGAACCCTCAAAACAAGCAGAATCAAGGAATGAAGGTGCCACTACCACCATACTGGGGGCAACTATGTCTCAATAAAACATCAACATAGGGAGCATGAATAATCCTTCTGATGAGACCAATGCCAATACTACAATTAGCCACATCATGAATCTTCATCCACCCATCACCCCATCAATGAATTGGGACCAATGTCAAAACAAATATTTGAATCAAAGCACAAAGAACGTTATCAAAGCAAGAGAAGTTGAGAAGCATAATGCACAAATCAAATATGCATAGATACTAAAATATACAAAGAAAGATTATCCCTATCAAACTTCATCAGTCAAAGAAACTATGGGGAAAAATAAAAAAGGGAAAATTATCCATCAAAGATGTCCACAAAAGCAAAAGCAGGATTTTCAAGCAACGTACAAAGTGTATCAAACAATTGGTCCAAATTCCATGCACACTTTTGTATCCACCCATCATTGCTCATCTTCCCAAGTTTGGAGAGTCAAAGGTTCCAAACTGTCAACCAATCCAACTTTTATTCCTAAACACACTCCATACATGCCTCCACGCATGATATCCAATTCTCAAATTGACCATGTATTGGCAAGGGCCCTTCATCATAAGGATTCAGAAGGCACTCTATCACGATGTGCACACAAAGATAAAGTTAGCTTTGGTATCGACAAAGCGGACCAGGAATCCCAAAAGTTGCATTCAAGTGCACGTATCTTAGCAAAGCAACTTCTTCAGGTAGGATATCGATGGCACATTATGACAAAAGTGTCTACATCAACACCACCAGGTGGGTTAGCATGAATCTTTCAAAAAAAAAAAATTATTAAAAAAATAAATAAAATACATATATATATATATGAAAATCCAAAAAAATTAGAAAAATGATTGAAAACAGTAAAGGAAAAAATTGTCCTCTAGTGAAAACTGCATGGGCGACGCTTTGGGCAAGTACCATGATGAAAACCTTGCAAGCAGGCGTCATGTGTAGAATCAAGCATCCACGTGTGCCACTTCAGGTAAAAGCATTTCATCCCATCCATAATAAATATGACATTCCATCCATCTCATCCATAATAAATCCATTTCATCCATGAACCATTTATCCAATCCATCTGCATCCATAGTCCAAATTATCTTGATCTTGGTAAAAGTTCGGTGCACACTTTATGCTTTCTTACGGTGAACATATTGACATGGGTCATTTTCATTGATCCTATCCTACCCAACATTATCTAAGCCATGAAGCATTATCTAAATGAGCATTATTTATTTGAACACCTTATCTTATCACAAGATAATTCATATCCCTCAATCCATAAACCAATCCAACCATCCACCCATGGTATTACATACATTGCTAGACACTAGGGGCAGATATTTACATCTTGCTTTGGGAATAAATATTGATATATATCCTCCAACTTATGTGGTGATCCGAACATTGGTAAACATGAAATCAAACTAGACAAAGCATTTGTGATCCAAAATCCAAATCACTAGCCCATGGCATATTTTGACAAGAGGATGTTCCTTATCAAGTTTTATCTTCAATCGAACATCAATCCAAACAATCAATATCAGTTACATCTAACATGTGCTTCAACGTCACATTGAATCATTCAAAACATATTTTGTTCCAAATCAAGCTTCATTAATCATGATCAATCAAATCCAATAAAAAAATCATCATCTCGGGATATCCTTGTGTTGCTCAACACTATCCTTACATTGTTGTGTATCCTCAACAATGTTATCATCATCAATCCCATCAACATCTCAATCCTTGTGTTGCTTAACTATCCTTGCATTGTTGTGCATCCTCAATAATGTTATCATCATCAATCCATCGATCTGATCAATCAACCTTAGTTTGGTTTTCAACAAAATCCCAAAACAGAGCACTGATATCATCACACACATCCATATCCCAATTTTCAAAATCATACATTAAAATCCAAAAACATTCGAAAAACCAAGAAAATCCAAAAACATTCAAAACATGTGAAAAATCCAAAAACATTCATAAAAGCCAGAAAAATTCAAAAACATGGAATCCAAACTACGTCTTATCTGAGCTTAAATGTAGGCAAGGCTAATCTTTGATCAACCCTCAAGACATCAAAATCCAAAAAAATTCAATAAAACATCAAAATCAAAAAACATTCACAAAATCTCAGAAAACCCCAAAACATTATAAAATCAAAATATCAAAATATTTGTAAAATCTCAAAAATACCAAAAACAACCTCAAAACATCTCAAAAAGATTAAAAAAATCCAAATATGCAAAAAAATCCATCTGTCTCATCCCGCTTGCACTCACAATAACATCATCCATAATAAACGATCGTCACCCTCAATCTTTGGTAAGATAATAAAAAAGAAGTCTAGCAGTAGAAAAATGAAAACTCAAAAAGTCAAGTCTTAGGTCTAAGTCAGTACATAAACAAGATGGTCAACTCTTTGTGTCGATAACTCATCATCCAATTGGTCCCATATCAAATCATTTGAAAGAACGCTTTGGATAAATGAAATTACATGTCGCCATCCACTAACATGTCCTAGGATGAATCCTTCCTACAATGGGCATTATCTTTTGGAAATAGTTTCGGTTCTTATCCTTGAAAACACATCCTCTTTTTGGTTAGCGGTATTGAAGAACATCGGCTTATTTGTTTACTTTGTCTTTATCTTTTGACTTATCTTATTGCACTCATTCCAAGGACTTCTTGATGATATCTGGACAAGAGGATTTAGAGAAATAGGAATGGGGCAATGATCATTATCTTTTATCTGTTGTGCTTGTTGGACGTTCTTGTAATATAACCTTGGTGAATACTTTCTTTGATAGGTATGTATGGAGGAGGTTTTGGGAAACTTGTTGACTATTGCATTGATAGGTTATACCTTTTCGTGCTTTGGTCTGAGTTGTTTGAAACTTCTAAAGTGCATCCTAGCAAGGTTTCCATATGTCAAGTGTGAACAAGGATACTCCTATCTGTTTGTCAAGTCAAAGTCCATCTCACTAGGTACAACACCATCCTATTTTTCTATACCTTGATGCATCATACCACGTGTGTTATCAAACATAAGGAAATTGGCCCTTTGAAAATCCCAACTCCTTGGCAAGTAATCATCATCATTTGCATTTCCATCATCTAGTGTCTTGTTGAAATGACTTCTTCTCTTTCATCCCTTCTTGTTGATCACGCTAACAAGGTACTATGACAGTTGATCATCATCCTCATCATCATCAATCCTGCATCCACAAATCATTAGCATATTGCATAAACGTATCATATAGGAAACATATGCATTGCATTTCCATCATCATATAAATATGGAATTATAAGCATTCTTCATAGATAAGCACATCCATTGCATGGTATCACATTGCATTTACCACATAAATCATCGCATAACATTCATTTGCATAAACATTACCACCTATTGCATAATCATACATAATTGGTACATAAGCATTATAGATAATCCATTGCATACATACTTGCATAAAATTATAAGGTCATCTCACACATTGCATTCATTTGACATAGAACATCATCATTATTGCATATAGTATATCACATTAAAATGCATCACATACATTATCATTTAATATGTTTAGGATAATAATATTTGTTATTCTAAGCATCTTAAAACACCATCTCATTTGCATCATATCATACAAAACATGACTGTTGCATCTACATTGCATTATATCATCCACTAAACATCCATGTCATCTCATAAATAGCATCAAAATCATTTTTTGCATTTCATTGCATAAATCATTCCACATTAGCATAAATAGGAACATACAAAATTCATTACATGCAAAGCATACATCCATCCATAATCATTTCACATATAAGAATGATTCACATCATTTTGCATGTTCAACATAGATCATTTCCATCTCATTTTACATATTACATTTCATATCACATATCATCATTTGCATCATCATAAATATATCATCATATATCATTATACATCACATCAATACATGTGCATATCATGAGTCAACATAATATAGATATGTTAGTCATAATCATAATGCATATATCATCAGAAATAAATGCATCCATAAATACATCATATAGCATCATAACATCATTGCACAACATCTAGAAATAGAATCATCCATACATGCATAAATAAAGGGTACACATCACATCATATCAAAATCATCATCGGCTCATATATATATCATCACTAATGTAACTGTCATAGTACAAAATAAATTGGATCACTATACATGTATATCAATCAGTACAAAAGGCCCAACGGGCTATCAAAAAGGAGCCCATAAGGCACAAAAAGTATCGTATCATCTCGATCAAGGTCTACCCCAATGTATGTTTCCCTCGCCCTTGTCACCGTGACCCTTTGTTGGTCTGTGGTTGGTCCGTTGCGAGTACTCTGGGACCTATGCTCCTCTAGATACGGCCTCATGATAATGCCTCTGATAGTACTTGGCCTCTTGGATGGCATCCTTGTAAGACCGAACTGAAACTGTGCTATGAGAGGAGAAGGCTTCCATATTGTCCAGCTGTTGTCTCTGGCCTAGCTCTGTGGCTACCTGTAAATCTGTGACCTATCTCTGTTGTATGGCCTGATCCCTCTCGGCCCTGAGTTGACCTATCTCGATCCTATCCTGATCTCTCTCAGCTGTCACAGCCTGGACCTGAGCTTGCAATTTCCCAATCAATGCATCTCGAGGATCCACCTGCCCTATTAGCTGTGCTAGTGGTTGCACCTGAGGCTGATCCTCAGCCCGTGGGGGTGCACCTGCTATTGGTCCTGCATCTGCATGTCACCCTAACTTGGCTAAGCTGGCTGAATTGGAGGCTCGGTCGACTGCTCCTGTCGAGTACCATCCCTCCGTCCTCGTCCTCCCCCTCTACCTATCACTCTCCGCTGATCAGGGACTACACCTAGAATAGTCAATCGAAGTGGAGGTTGAAACCAATCCTTGTATGCCTGTGTCGTGCCTGGATCTGCAGGCCCTTGATCATAGACCCATGGTCAAGCCACCAACTATCTAAAACTATCGACGGCCTCTGAGGAAAGAATATACCACCCCCATGAAACTTGTGACATGGTGCGGGTGAAGATGGCCACATAATCATCATCAGGTTGATCCTGGGGCTCACCAAACTGATGTTGCACATGCTCGGGCAGATATCTCTCGATCATTGTATGCTCTCACCCCTGCATGTACCGATCCTAGCGGGCAAAGAAAAACTGATCTACATCGATGGCCCATCCGGGCCGACCAAGGTACAAATGCCATATGAATACCTGCATCTCATCCATGACCCTCCTCTAGTATGGGATCCCATGCTCACCTATGTGTGTGAAGGACACACCGCCTCTGTAGCGCCATACGAGGGGATTGTCTGACATCATCAGAACTATAACAATCTAGGGCCGAAGCACAACAATGTGCTCCCATGCCCACACATGAAGAAGAGTCACCCCTACTTTGACTGCTCTGCCATCCATGTAGACATACTCGTGAAAGTCCCTGTAAAGAGAGGCTAGAAGGATAGGACCCCATGCAAAATGAACTGGCCTGTCGCGAACCATCCACTCCCAACAGATTCCCCAACTAGGATTCAAGTATCGACCCCGTCGGTCTGGGGCAACGAGACCCGAAATAACCACTACAACAACCAAGCAGAAGGGAGGTTCCAAGGTCCTCTGTCTCTAAAGCTCAATCTACCCCTTGCAAATAACAATTTCCTCTGTGGCGAGGACTCTGTAGCAGGCATCGCGCCCCTCGTCCATGTCAAAAATGACTTACTGACCATGACTCGACAGTCTTAGAATACGCCAAACATCCTCCAAGGCGATGGTGGCCTCACCAGTGGGAAGGTGGAACAAAGAGGTCTCGCTGTGCCATCTCTTGGCTAGAGCTGACAACATCCCTAAGTGAGTGTGAATCGACGTTGCGTAGGTAATATACCATAGCCCCATATCCCAAAGCCGATCCTAATCCCTGTCACTCAGGTCCCGCAAATAACCGAACAGATCTCGCGACCTGTGCTCTCAGGAGTAGAGCTCCCTCACCGCATCCTGCATCAGGAAGGGTCATCATGTTAGAATTTTTGAAAAATTGTTCCTCGGGCGTCCAAAAAACCTCTCTAGCGTGGAAATCCATGAAGGCATCGCAATTTAATTTTTAATCAAACTCTGAGACTAGGGTACAAAAGGCTGAAAGCGCACTACCGCAATGCACTTTCCTTCCTAGCGGCTTTGAAAACATACAGGACCGTCGCGTTGTAGTTTGTAAACCACCCTGTTGGCCACGAGCTCAACGCACAGTTTGGAGTTTATTTTCAAACTCCAAACTGCACCACTGCGGCGCAATTTGACACCGAGCAACGCAGTTGATTTTTGAGCGGTGCTATATAGCACCGCTGCGGAATGACCGATTTTGAATGCATTAAATGAAGGCTAAAAATGAAAAATGAAGTTGAAGGGTCACTTACCGGTGCCCTGATGTCAGGTGGCCACAGGTACGTCCGAACTCGATCAGAAATGTGCATCAGAAGCTGTCGTTGTGCCATATCTTGAGGAGGTCAAAGCTCAAATCTCAAGGTTGGTAGATGGCTATGTGTGAAAATGAATTGAAAGTGACCCTTCGGGCCCCTTTTAAGCTTAAAAATTAGGGTTTTTTCACCCTGATCAGTTGTCCTGTTAGGGTTTTAGACCCCCGAACATGTTTTTGTCTAGTAGAGGCCTGTTTTACATTGTTTTATTGCGTTCAGACATGTTTTTGGCCTCTTGGAGCCTTTTCGAACCTATCGGGCACCTTGTCCTCTTTTCTTGCGAGATCACCCAAAAATTGAAATTTTTGTCCAATCTCTCGAGGGGACAATATATTGGCATGTTTTCTCTCACCGGGCAACAGTGGGGCAAGATTTTAAATAACGGTAAATTTTGGCTTTGAACGAGATCGTTTATTCTTTGAACCAATGCAACAAGTGCATTGCTTCAAAGAGGGGCAAAATGTACACACGTAAAATGTACCAATTGACATTATGCATTTGATCCCAGCTACTAACATCGTTTCATCCCGAATCATCCCTCGGTCTAACCATTTAATCAAATCCCCTTATCTGATTAAATTCATCAATTTCCTCTCTTAATTAAATAAACCATTTTATCTAATTAAGTCATCTTTTTTTGTTAATTAAATCAATCAATCTGATCTAATTATCCCCATTTAATTAAATAATCAATTTTATGTATTAAATCTCTAAAGTCTATCTATTAAATTAAATAGATTAAAACCTTATTTGATTTAATCTAACACCATCTCTTTTAATTAAATAAATCAAAATCATTATTTAATTATTCTTATTACATTCCTCTCTTATTTGATTTAAATAAATCCATAAATTTGAGTCAAATATGTCACATCAACTAATCTCTCATTAAATTAATTAACCTTGATTAATTTAATCTCTTGTCATGTCCCATCCTCCAACATTTACCACTTTCTCATGAAAATAGATTTAATTAATTTATTAAATCTCTATTTTGTTGGTATGTGGCGACTAATCATGCTATATTGTATAGCCCATGGTATATTGTACACCCTGGCATGTATTCTTGCTGGGGTTTGGGGCTGGGCTAGGCCCTAGGTGGGGGTTCGGGGGCGGTAGCCCTTGAGAAAAAATTTCCTCCTACTTTTTTGCGTCATCACCGAAAAAGGGAAAAATCAATGAAAAAAAAATCTGATTTTGTAGAACTCCAAAAATCTAGAAGCTTCTAAGCTTGATAAAAGGCCCGCTTTCTGGATGAGGACAAAGATGATGAAAACACCATTATTCGCAAGATTCTAATAAGTTTTGCACTGATAATAAAAGTATTGGATGGCTGGGCATTTGGTGGATGTAGCCTCGATTGGGTGAACCATTACTAAATTTTGTGTTATGATTTATTTTGTGTGTGTTTAGTTTCTCTCGCTTATTAATTAAATTTGCATTACTGCTAGATATCTTCCTTCTAACCCTAACAAGTGGGCATCAAAGTGGGTCAGGTTTCGACATCGCCTCAGAGGGAAGGTCTCGCTATTGAGGGGAGAAATGGCGACGAGGGTAAGAAGGTTGAGAAGTTTAATGGGAAGAACTATCAGTTATGGAAGATGCAGATGGAGGACTATCTCTATCAGAAGGATTTATGGCAGCCATTGGAAGGGAAAACCAAGAAACCCCAAGCAATGTCTGATGAGGACTGGGAGATTTTGGATAGAAAGGCTCTTGGTAGTATTCGTTTATGCCTAGCACAATCGATGGCATTCAATATTACAAAAGCAAAGACAACTCAAGAGTTGATGGAAACCCTGGCGAAGTTATATGAAAAGCCTTCTGCTTTGAATAAGGTATTTCTTATGAAACATTTATTTAATATGAAAATAGTAGAAGGTGGGTCAGTTACTAATCATTTAAATGAGTTTAATACAGTCACTAGTCAATTAACTTCTGTAAAAGTAAACTTTGATGAAGAAGTTAGGGCTCTTTTGATCCTGTGTTCTTTGCCTAAAAGCTAGAATAACTTGGTAATGGCTATTAGCAATTCTATTTCTAGTTCAAATACATTGAAATTTTATGATACTGTTGGTGTTATTTTGAGCGAGAAAATTCATAGGAAAAGCTCAGGTGGAACATCCACATCAGGCAGTGTTTTGAATGCAGAAAGCAAGGGCAGAAAAAAAGAGAGAGGAAACAATTTTAGAAATAGTGGGAAGTCATGAGGAAAATCAAAGGACAGAAGGTCCCAATCTAGAGACAAGAGGGATTGCTAGTATTGTGGTAAGCTAGGTCATTTGAAGAAAGATTGTTAGTCTCGGAAAAATAAAGAAGGAGACAAAAAGGAAGGAAGTAAAGAGGCAAATGTGGTAAGTAATAAATCTGATGAGGATGCTTTGATTCTTTCCCTTAATAATGCTAATGATTCTTGGGTGTTAGATTCAGGGGCTTCATTTCATGCTATCCCCCATAGAAGTTATTTTCTTGATTTTGTCCAAGGGGATTTTGGATTGGTTTATTTAGGAGATAACGAACCCTGTCTGATTGTTGAAAGGGAAGAATCAAGATTAAGTTGCAGAATGGGAATCATTAGCTACTACGTGAGGTAAGGCATGTTCCAAAGTTAAGCATAAATTTAATTTCAACAGGGCAACTAGATGATGAAAGTTGTGTTGTTACATTTAGTGATAAAAATTGGAAGGTCACAAAGGGTGCTTTAGTAGTAGAAAAAGGTGTGAAAGTAGGCACCTTATATCTTTGTACAAGTCATACTGTTCCTTCTACTTTAATTGTTACGAAAAAATATCAATGTTCAGGAACAGTTACTGCAGTTCAGCAGGTAGAAGATCATACAGTTGTTGTGGACTCTGAATCAACACTGTGGCATAATAGACTTGGGCATATGAGTGCAAAAGGTATGAAAGTACTTCATTCAAATAATGTTTTACCAGGTTTAAAATGTGTTAATATGGATTTCTGTGAAAGTTGTGTTTATGGAAAATAAAAGAGAGTAAGTTTTCTCAAGGATGGGAAGCAAAAGAAAGATGAGAAATTGGAGCTTGTGCATATGGATGTATGGGAACCAACTTAGGTATCTTCTCTTGGTGGCTCTTTGTATTATGTTACATTCATTGATGATGCAACTAGGAAGGTATGGATTTATTTCCTTAGGCGAAAATCTGATGTTTTTGAAACTTTTAAAAAATGGAGAAGCTTGGTTGAGAATGAGATAGGTAAAAAGCTAAAATGTCTCAGATCTGATAATGGTGGTGAGTATTGCAGCAAAGAGTCTGAAGATTATTGTTCCTCTAATGGTATTCATAGACAGAAAATGTTTCTAAGGACTCCACAGGAAAATGGAGTGGTTGAGCGCATGAATAGAACAATAATGGAGCATACACAGACTATGAGATTGCATGTTGGGCTGCCTTTAAAAATGTGGGCAGAGACTGTAAACACTATTGTTTATTTAATCAATAGAGGTCCCTCTAATCCTATGGGTTGTGGTATTCCAGAGGAAGCATGGAAAGGTAAGAAGGTGAGTTATTCTTTTCTCACAACCTTCGGTTGTGAAGTATTTGCACATGTAGATTTTGAAAATAAAACCAAGCTTGATGCAAAATCAAAGAAATGTGTATTTGTTGGATATGGCATTGATGAATTTGGTTATAGGCTTTGGGATTTTGAAAATCAAAAAATTGTGAGTAGGGATGTCATATTCAATAAGAAAGTGTTGTACAAAGATCTATTGTTGCAGAATGAGAAGAAAGAAAATGATTATGAAGTGTTGGATGATATTCTAAACAATGATGCTTCAGTGGTTCCCCATACTAGGCAACAACATCAATAACAAATACCACAAACTCCTGTTAGTCGATCTTCAAGGATAAGTAGACCTCCAGAAAGATTCTCTCCCTCTTTGTATACTATTTTGTTAATTGATGCTGGTGAACCAGAATATTATGATGAAGCTATGCAGGTGGATACCAAGGTTCAGTGGGAGCATAGAATGGAAGAAGAAATGGACTCCTTGCTAAAAAACCAGACTTGGGAATTATGCAAGTTGTCAGCAGGTAAAAAGGCTTTACCAAACAAATGGGTTTATAGGATGAAAGAGCAGGATGGAGGTAAGAAGATATTTAAAGCCAAATTAGTTGTAAAGGGATTTGTACAGAAAAAGGGTATTGATTTTGATGAGATTTTTTCTCCAGTTGTTAAAATGAATTCTATTCGCATTGTTTTAAGTATTGTGGTTGTTGAAGATTTGCATTTAGAATAGCTAGATGTTAAAACAACCTTTCTCCATGGTGATTTGGAAGAGGAAATATATATGGACCAGCCACAAGGATTTGAAGTCAAAGGTAAGGAGAAACTAGTGTGCAGATTGAATAAAAGTTTATATGGCTTGAAGCAAGCACCTTGGAAATGGTACTTGAAATTTGATAGTTTTATGTCTGAGCAAGGCTATAGTCAGTGTAATTCTGACCATTGTGTTTATTTTAAGAGGTTGGATAATGACAACTACATTATTTTATGTTTATATGTTGATGACATGCTTGTAGCAAGGTCTAACATGGATCACATAAGTGAGCTAAAACAATAGTTAGCAAAATATTTTGCTTTAAAATATTTGGGGGCAACAAAGCAAATCCTTGGTATGAAAATTTGTAGAGATAGGAAAAACAAAAAAATTATTTTTATCTCAGGCTAATTATGTTGAAAAGGTGTTGCAGAGATCTCATATGGAGAATGCAAAAGCTGTCAGCACACCTTTGCCTAGTCATGTTAAATTGAATAAGGATATGTGTCCAAAGACACAAGAGG
Source organism: Sequoia sempervirens (assembly GCA_007258455.2). Taxonomy (NCBI): domain Eukaryota; kingdom Viridiplantae; phylum Streptophyta; class Pinopsida; order Cupressales; family Cupressaceae; genus Sequoia; species Sequoia sempervirens. The sequence continues at coordinate 72,605,404 of VDFB02000363.1, forward strand.
AGGAAGAAAAAATGTCCAAGGTACCATATGCTTCAGCTGTAGGCAATTTAATGTACGCCATGGTATTCATGAGACTGGATATTGCACATGTCGTAGGAGTTGTTAATAGGTATTTGAGTAATCTCAGATTTGAGCATTGGAATGCAGTAAAATGGATTCTCAGGTACTTGAGAGGTACATCCAATAATTTTTTTATGTTTTGGGGGATCTAATATTGATTTAAAAGGCTATGTTGAGTCAGATTTGGTAGGGGATATAAATACCAGGAAGAGTACCACAGGTTATGTATTTACAGTTGGTGGGACAACAGTGAGTTGGATTTCTCGATTGTAGAAGGTGGTTACTTTATCCACCACAGAGGGAGAGTATGTTGCTGCAACAGAGGTGACAAAAGAGATGATATGGATGCAACTTTTCATGGATGAGTTGGGCAAACAACAGGCTGGAAATTACTTGTTTATAGATAGCCAGAGTGCTATACATCTTGCAAATAATTCTTCCTTGCATTCTAAAACAAAACACATACAGTTGAGATATCATTTCATTCGGTTGGTGTTGGAGGATGGACAAGTCAAGCTGGACAAAATACATACAGATGTCAATCCAGTAGATATGTTTAGGAAAGCGGTGACAAGGGAGAAGCTAAGCTCCTCTTCAACTTCAATTTGCCTTCAAGGTTGAATTCAAGTATAACAGAGCAACAGGGTCCAAGGTACTTATTTCCAGTGGGAGTTGTAATTGCAGCAGTGTCATCTAGGATCAATCTCCAAGTGGGAGATTGTGTTGGTGTGGAGCCTAATCAGTCTCCAAGTGGGAGATTGTTGGTATGTGGTGACTGATCATACTATATTGTATATCCCATGGTATATTGTCATCACCGAGAAAGGAAAAAATTAACGAAAAAAGAAAAATCCAATTTTGTAGAACCCAAAATCTAGAAGCTTCTAATCTTGATAAAAAGGGGTTTGGATGGGTGTTATAGGATGATGAAAAACACGATTATTCACAAGATTGTAATAAGTTTTGCACTAGATAATAAAAGTATTGGATGGCTGCGGTTTGGTGGATGTAGCCCGGATTGGGTGAACCACGTTAAATTTTTGTGTTATGATTTATTTTGTGTGTGTTTTAGTTTCTCTATTTATTAATTAGATCCGCATTTACTTGTTAGATATCTTCCTTTCTAACCCTAGCATATTTTCCTCAACAAGGCATCTTTTTGGAATATCCTTCAAAGTTTGAATTCAAAAATCCAAGTTGACATGTACATCCAACAAGGCATTAACTCTATCTTACATGTCCTTTGCCTTGAGCAAGTGGCATTCAATGCTTCTTTCTTCCCTCTTGCAAGTTATTTCAACAAAATTCAAAATTCAAAAATAAGCATTTATTGGCACAATTCTCAAAACTTGCACATCCTCCATCCACTCATAGATTGGCAAATGGCATCTTGCCATTGGATGAATTTTAGTCCCACATTGCTCAATTTTAGACATTCATCGTTCAATCTCATCTATAAATGAAGAGCTTCTCTCCTCATTTGATCATCCACAAATTATGCAAAGTTACCATGCTCAAATACCTATCAAATTCCACCCATCATCCTTGAATCTTAGCTAGGTTATGCAGGTTTTTAGCTTGGATCACTTAATCTTCATCAACAAAGTGGATCACTCATCAACACTCATCAACATACATCAATCTTGCATCACAGGAATTGGGAAAAGGGCCAATTTTCACATCAAAATTGCACCAATTCCCCCATGGGATCAAGAGTTTTCTTGTTTAATTAGGATTCAATATTTATTTGGTTGTTTTTCATTGTGTTTTTCATTATTTTTCTAATTTGAGCTATGTTAATGGATTTCATGGGGAATCCTTATTCTTGTTTGAAATTTCTAATCTAATGTGTTAGTTCTCATTGTTTTGTAGGTATTAGGATTGGGGTTCGCACACTAGTATTTCCAATAGAGGTTAGAGCATTAAAAATATTTTTTACAATAAGACTATTTATTTTTATTTTTTTGTGAGATGAATCTTCAATTTTTTTAATAATGGTGTCATTTTGTAAATCTTAAGTAATTTCACAAAAAGCTGGCATTGTTCGGTTAATTTCTTATTGGAAAAGAATTCATTGAACAATTTCGTAGCCCACAAATGAACCGTTCGTTGTGACCTTTTTCCTTAAAGATTATCAATTATGTTCTCATCTATTTCAAC
>VDFB02000363.1:72607723-72620353 GCA_007258455.2 Sequoia sempervirens
CCGAATTTGCCTGCAACTAGGGCTTCTCATGGCGCGACTTCAGGCAAACGCTTTGGGGTTTCTTTGGTCGGGTTGTCTTCTTCATCGAGTGATCTTGCTACTTGTCCATGTGGCTTTGTGGATGGCATGTCTGGGCTTTCTGCTGCATGGATTGAATCCCTACCTCTGGCTTTGGGGTCTCACGGTGGTCAAGATGTTTCGCTACAGGCCTTCGTTGACTCCTCTCTGCCAAATGGCGATGATGACAGGAATGTGACATTGATACCAGGTTCTTGTGGGGCTCAAAATGGCCCGCTGGGCAACACCTCAGCCGTTGGTGGTTTAGGGAATTCTTCTCTGGAATCTTCCTTTGCTATTGTGGGTGCCCAAGCTGTAAATGGGGATGATTCGTGTGTGTTTGGTAAGTACCCTCAACCCTCCAAGATTTCTCCCTCAGGTGACAGATCCACCTCATTGTCCACCTTTGCGAATGCTGTAAAGCATGGACAGGGAACTTCTGCTCGAGTGACAAATGCTTCTCTATCAGGTGCATCCTTAGTTGAGCTTAGATCTCGGTATGAGACGTGTGGGGTTTCACCAAAGCTGTTAAACTCAGGAACCATTTTTAGAAGGTTGGTCCAATTCTCAAAGAAACTTCTGAAGGTAATTTTCAATGACAAATTATCAAAAGAGTTGCGTGATAATGAAGAATTTTTCTCTGAGAATGGGTTGATTGGTAGGTTCAATCAATTCTAGCCCAGTCTTTTTGCATTGCATGAATGGATCTCAAATTCATGGGGCCCTTTAATGGAAAAAGATCTAGAAATCTACTTGAGTGCCAAAGGTTTTTTCACAGTGGTCTTTGACAGTAAGCAAGACAAAAAATCCATTCTCAACCGCACATGGATGTGGGGTGATAGTTCTTTGCTCTTAAAATCATGGCATCCAAACTTTGATCCTACCACCGGATCTTTTTCAGTTATGCCGATCTGGGTTCGTCTCCCAAATCTCCCCTTGCACTATTGGTTCAAATTGTGTTTTGCAGCCATTGGTAATTCTCTGGGTAAGTTCATTTATACATATGCGAACTCAAAAAATTCCATTCACACAACCTTTGCTCAGATATTGGTAGAGTTGGATATCTCCAAAGCCCTCGCAGCAAAAATCAATTTGGGTGCAAATGGAAAAAGTTGGTTGCAAACATTGGACTACGAATGTTTAAATTTTAGATGTAGAAGGTGCTACAAAGTTGGACATGTTGCAGTAGAATGTTCAATTGGGAAACCCCAAGCTAATTGGGAGGCATCATGGTGGAAGGATGCCTCTCCCGAGCATTACTCTGTCTCGAGCTCTCCTAAGAATTGCAGACCCTCACAGTCTCATCTTAGCTCAAAGGAGGAAGGAAGGCTAGGTGAGATCTCTCCAGATTCTAGTGTTGCGGTTGAGGGTATTCATACCACAATTGTTGAGCGCTCACTCTCTTAGGCTCTAACTTACGCTAAAATGGATTCTTCTAATGGGGTTGTAAAAAATGACTCACAAATAATAAGTAGAAAGAAGCAATGCAACAGTCAAAATAAGGATGTATGCAAAGGAATGCTGCCTCAACCCCTTTCTGTCAGTGAGGATCAAAAATTGGGGGGAAATGTTGAATTGATCAGCACTCAAAGAAAGGAAAAGATTATCCTCAAGCTAAAGGAGATCAAAAACAATTTGCATCTTCAAACTAAATCCGGTGTCAGCTCCTAGCATTCGTTGGCATAGTAGGATAGAATTGGTAATTTGTCAGCTGTAGTTTTTTTTGATTGATCAAGGACGTAGTAAATTATTTGGTCAAGATGACCATGGATGAATAAAATAGATGGTTTTGGTATCAATGAGGATGAGATCCCTCTTTTGTGATCTCACCTGGTAAGGGCCAAGCTAAATTCCTGTTATAATAAGAAACTCGCCTCTTACCTATCAAAAATAAAATAAAATTATTATATATATTATTATATAATATATAATATATATTAATATATAATTTATAATAATTTATAATAATATATATTAATATATAATATAATAATATATAAATTAATATATTATATAATAATATATATTAATATATAATATAATAATACATAATATATAATATACTATATAATACATAATGTTATATATTTATGTATTATAAATATATGTAAATTATAAATACATAATACATATATATAATACATATTATATAATATTATGTATTAAATAATATAACAAAAAAATAATATGAATATCCGTATAGTAACGAATATTCATCTAATAACAAATATCCATTTTAAAAAACAAAATAGATATCCATTACGAATGGATATCCGTTCGAAATTTGGTTTAGGATTTCCTGACCTGAAAAATCAACCCAAAAAACGTGTTTTTGAAATTTTGTTTAGTTTTCTGAAGTTCGCCCTTGTGGTTGACGAATTTTTTTGACCTAAATTTCATTAAACGAAAAGGGTTTATAGAAAAAATTGTTAGCTTTCCACCAATATAACTTTTTCCTTATTTTGAATTAAATAATAATTATTATTGTTTTTCTACCTACATTATGTCTAAAGTCCTGATTGATAGGTTGATTGAACAAATTTTATAACTTTCAAACTATTTAACATTTTTTGAATCTACAAGATGCACCACATTCTATGCTTCGCATACTATAAAATAAAAAAAATGAATTTGATAATTTTTTGACCAAGTTATGGTCGTCAGACATAGACATTTTAATAATTCTAAAAAATTTCTAGTAAAAAAATCATCACTAATTATTTATGTGGAAAAAAATTACAAAAAAAATCTAGCACATCCAGACATGTGTCCTCTACTTATAAATTTTTTTAAAAAAAATATTATGTTTTTCTTGTACTTAGGGTGGTCAGACACACATCTGATTCTTATCTTTTTCCTGAAAATTTAGTACCGCTGCATTGAAATTTCAAATTTTCTCGAAACAAATTTACTTTTTTCCAAAAAATATTGAAGTAGCCTAAAAACTACATTTCAATTTGCTACAACTTTTTGTTCTTAAGTATTTTTCAAATTATGTTAATAACCTATTCAAATTTTTATGTAAAGTTTCCTAACTCTAATTTTCTGAATTTTCATCGCCACTTAGAGGCCTAGTTTGGACCCCCATGATCCTGTATTGACCCTTTTCTTTTATTGTTTTCTTTAATTTATTACTTGGTTTTTGCTTAACTTTGTTAATTTAACTTTTGTGCTCTTTATTTTTCCTTTTTTTTAAGTGTCCTTTAAAGGTTTCATTATTATCCTTTATTATCATTGTTTTTATCTGTTGGGATGTGAAGTCCCATGAAATACCTGTTATTGTCTCACTTGTAACAATTCAAATGAAAACAAAAATAGTTCTAAATGTAAAAAAACTTCGTTCCAGTGTAAACGAAATTCAGGTGATGCCCCAGCGTATCGGTTGCAAAGTCCAATATATAATGGACCACTTTGCATTATCAATTTGTGGCTTTTCTTCTAATCTCTTTATATTGTAATTTTTTACTCTCTTTGGTTGTCTTTTTCTTGCAATTTTTGCACCATATAATTGGGGCATTTCATTTTTTTCTTTATTTTCCTTTTCTTGCTATTATGTTGCCTTTTTCAATTTTCTTTATTATTTATTATTTTTTACTTTCTCCCCCAAACCCACCTCCCCCATCCTTTATTAGGCTCTGTTTGCAATTCTATTTCATTTTTTCCTCTTCCTGATGATGGATCACTGAGTGTGATCCAAAACATTGATTGAAAAACATACACAATTGAATCCAAAAACTTGCATACAACAATATGCTTAACAAATAAAGATAATATGCTTGAATAAAAAGACAAATAATTACCAGTCCCAAGAACATAAGCTATGTAGCTTGCTAGTGCAGTGAAGAAGTAACGAGAAACTCCAAGATGACTATGGCCTCCTTGCAATATAAGCTTGTGTTTGCAACAATGGAGTTTACTCTAGAAGCTGTAAAAGAGCTTTTATGAAGATATGTGTATAGAAAATATGGAGAATGCTGTAAATGAGAGAGGTGTTGTAGAATGGTGGAGAAGAAGAGAGCTATGTATTTTTCCAAGAGAGGAAGATTGAATGTGTTGAAGAATGAATCAATCCTCCCCAAGAAGGAGGGACTTTTTGGTTCAAATGGGCTGCCCAAGTGACTCTCGATGAGGTTGCAAGTTGGAAAAGGTGTTACACTACCAAAACATGATAGGTTTAATGTCTCAATGACTAACTTAGTCATGGATTTTCATGGGACACGAGTGTGGCTTGCAAACATTTTTGCGGTGTGCATGGGTTTGTGATAAAATGGACTCAACAATTGAGAAACTAGGCAAGCTAGATGGCAAGATATGGTTTTAGGCTAAAGGAGAACATAATTATCTTAATTTATCTAAATAGGAAGACGTATGTAATGTGAAATTGGATGGGGTGCAATTTATGATATTACACAGAGACAAAATGGGAGGGTCCCCATTTGGCAAGCCAAAATGAAGCATGGGTGCAAGGCACAACACTTTCACAATTTAATGCATGATGCTATTTAAAATAGCTACTTGAATATTATATTTTGGCTAATGATATACATGGATTTGATTTTGGATTGATTGTAATGTATAATAAATTGGCAAAGCAAGAAGACTAAAGGGTGTCATATGTTCCCTAAACCACACTCATCCCTCATTAATAGGTATTGAGGTATACTTTGATAGCCATGATCAAACTTAGTGATGAAAAATAACTCCCTTACCCAAGCCACATAATGGCAAAGACAACCTCTCTTTCTAACCCTTGTCCACTTTCTTCTTAATTCTACCCTTTGTTTATTAGTTCATACAAAGGCAACAAAACTAATGTATCCATTGAATGCAATTTTTTTACTTGTTTAGCCAATTGTTAGCTATATTTTTTTTTTGAAAAACAATCCAATAGTCTATAATTAATTTTCTTATTTAATAATTTTGAAAATGCCATTTATTTATTTTTGTATTGATTTATGAAATTATTATTTAGATTTTATTAAATTTTCATTACATTAAATTCTTGTGATAGAATTTGAACTATATCAATAATGTAAGTCTTATTCAAACATTAATTCAAGACTTAAATTTCAACTCTATTAATGTTTTCTTGTGGCTTGAATGACGTTGAAGACTATTATAGCCATCATAATAGTCATTTTGTATTGTGAGGTGACAAGGGTAAATTAATATGAAAATTAATTATCTCTTCTATAAAACAATTACTATTTCACAATCTTTATCTCCACTAAGTGCATAATCTAATCAACAACAAGAACTAGACTCAATATTTTTTGCTTCAAATTATTGTTGAAACCCTTAAAGTCTTTTTTGTTTGTTTGTTTGTTTGTTGTGGAACTCAAATTTGATGAATTGGATCATTTTCAAATATGATTTTTTTTTTTTTCCTTTATTTACTATGGTTTTTAAGGTCCTAGGGCCCTAGGGAGGGTTAATTAGTTGTAAGTTTGAAAGGTTGAAAATTCTCTCTTTTACCCTTTCATTAGTCTTTAAATGTGATGATAGTGTCTATTCTTTTAGTAAAGGTTGGGGTGAAGTACAAGTCCATGTCCCTTGCAATCAACTCTTGGAAGAGAGTGGAGTACACTCTACCATGTGAGAGAGATATACACCCACATGACCTTGTAAGAGGAGTAAATGCTTGATAAATGAGGAGATTGAAGGTCTTGGAGTTTGGAGTGCCATGTGGCCTCACCACATGTATTAGATGAAAAGGTGACATGACACCTCTATTTATGCATGGGGGAGGTCTTGTTTGGGGCTACACCTTTTTAAGTTTTTATTTTCTTGATTGGTAGTGGTCCTTAAGGGGAACACATCTAGAGAGTCTCTTAAAGAGAAGCTTAAGCTCACAACAATAGAGGTCTTGGAGAATAAGGTTCCTTCTTCTCTATTATTAATGTATGCTTGACTTGTGATAGAGTTGTGTCATGTGTGTTAAGTCCATTAATATCTTCTTTCTAAATGTGATGATAGTTGTATCAAGATGTAAAGGTGATTATCCAATGTGTGTTATGTCCATAGATATCTTCCTTCTAAATATTATGATTGTGTTGTATCAAAGTAAGAGAAATTGAGATGTAAAGGTGTTTCTTTCAGTTTGTATGGTCTTGCTCGTAGCTGTTTGAGGCTTCCTCCTTTCTTTCCTTGAGTATTCTTTGGATTTTACATATGCTCTTCTTGACTAGGGGATTGCCTATAAAACTCTTTTGACTTGAGGATGTTATTTGGTTGAGTGGTGGACTTCTTTACCTTGATTAAAAAAGACAAAGCTTAAAGTCACTACATAATTTGGAAGACTAGTGTGCTGTTTAAGGACGTTAAAGTTTTTTTTTTTTAATATTGAGAAAATGCAAAGTACATGAGGTAAAATGCAGTTAGAAATTGCAGAAAAACATATCAACATGACATAAGAGTCAAGAAGTCGCTATCAACTGAAGCAAGTTGCATAACAGCAGAGAGAGTAACACATTTACATAAACAACACTAAATACATAGCAGCAAACTGAAATGGCAACATGAACTAAGGACGTTAAAGTTATATCTTGTATATATAGAAATAATGTAATATCCCTGCTTTGGGATTGTCATTGACCGGCAGCTCACGTACCCACTATGTACTGCTACATTTTGCATTCATGTTGTGTGGATTGAAAATTAAAGATTTAAAAAAAAAACCTTCATTGTTTCATTTCAAACAAAAATTGTATATTAATTTTTGTACAGCTCTGAAAGTTAAGTACTTTCGAGAAAGGAAATGAATGTGTGTGTAAACTTATGAAACCCTCATACTTCCGAACTCGCATTTTTTAAAGAAATTTTATAAATAAATAAATAAAAAATATGAAAAGAAAAAAATCATCTTTACATATCCTGCAACCCTGCCATTCCGCGAAACCACATTCGTGTCTTGTCTTTGGCTCCACGTTTCGTAGGAACGTCCAATGTTGCAGTTGCAACTTCAGCATGTCAGAAAATTCCGACGAAGGTCACGTCGTGTAGCTGTACACATAGGGATATAGTAAATTTCTTTGCTTATTTCCATTATATTTCTGATTCGCCTACATAAGAACAACTTTCTGGCGATAAAAATATATTCTGCTCTATTTATTATGGTTTTTAAGGCAGTACCTCGTACAGTAGGCAGGGTTAATTAGTTGTATGTTTGAAAGTTTAAAATTGTTTCTTTTACTTTTTTTTATCGGTCTTTAAATGTGATAGTTGAGTCATTGAATCATTCTTTTAATAAGGGGTCGGGTGAAGGACAAGTCCATGCCCTTTGCAGTCAATGTTTGGAAGAGGGTAAATTACACTCCATGTGAGAGCCATGTACATCCAATGGTCTTACAGTAAATGCTTGAGTAAATGAGCGGATTGAAGGTCTTGAAATTTGGAGTGCTACTCACCACATGGATTGCATGAAAAGATGAGATGAAACCCCGTATTCCTGCATGGTAGATCCTACCTAGTCTTTGTTTGGGTTAACTTTTTTTTCCCTGGTTGACAGTGGTCGTCGAAGGGAAAAAATCTAGACGAGCTTTGAAGAGAGAATTAGAGAGTCAAGCTTACAAACAATAGAGATCTTGGAAAAATAAGGTTGGTTCTTCCCTACTCTTAGTCTATACTTAATTTTTGATAAAGCTGTATTGTGTGTGAAGTCTATTGATATCTGCCTTATAAATGTGATGACTGTATTGTATTGTGAGAAATCGGCATGTAATGGTGATTATCCATGTGTTCAGCTTTTATGGTATTGCTTGTAACATTTTGAATTTTTAGTTAAGGCATGTCTTCCTCCTTTCTTTCCTTCAATATTCTTTGCCTTCCACATAAGCTCTTCTTGGCTGGGGGATTCTGATTTGAGAATGTTATTTGTTTGGGTGATGGGCATAGAAGAGAAGTGTGCTCTGTTAAAGACCATTAAAGTTAGATCTTGTATATATAGAGAAAATGAAACATTCCTTGTTTGGGATTTTCATTGACTGGCAGCTAACGTGCCTACTGTATAATGCTACATTTTGCATTCATGTGGTGTGGATTGAAAATTAAAGGTTTAAAAAAGGCTTCATATTTCATTTCAGACTAAAAAAAATGTATATTACTTTTGTACAGATCTGAAAGGCAATTTCGAAAAAGGAAACGAATATGTGTAAATGTATGAAACCCTCATGCTTCCGGAATGTTTCCGGCTGCATTTTTGATAAAAATATGAAGAAAAAAAAAAACCATCTTTACAAATCCTATAAAGGACCCTGCCATTCTATGAAACCACATTTCCTTTGAGGCATTTTGTCAAACAGTTCGTGTGTCTTGTCTTTGGTTCTAAGTATTGTAGGCACGTCCGATGTTGCAGTTGCAACTTCAGCATGTGAGAAGATCCCTTATCGTTTAAGCTGAATTAAATGCCCATGCCCTGTTCCAAAAATAACAGTTTGGCACGAAATGCATGGAGATTCTGACAAGGTCACGTCTTCTGGCTTTACACCTGCCAATGGTTTGCCTGAAAGTTATTCTTATTCAGGTGAATCAGAAGTACCATGGAAATAAGCAAAGAAATATCTTTTTAAAAGAATATATATAGGGTGTACACAGCCAAGCTAGCTCCATTGGAGGGTTTCGGCCTGCGCGACCACCCCAAGTGAGCTGCGTTTTTCCTCTTAAGGGTGCCTTTTTAATGCTTATTCGAGAGGAGCCATTTGGCAGGTGATTGCAGCAAAATGAGTTCCATTTTGCCGTCTATGAGCTCAAAATGGGACTTCCCTGCACACAAAAGGAGCCATGGCATCCAATATATTACTTAGATTGTATCTTGATTTTTGTCATCTCTCCTTCGGTTCCCTGAAACCTTATTATGTTTGACTCTCCCTTCGCCTCGCCAAGTACAAAACAAAAAAAACAAAAAACATACTGTTCATATTTAGGGTACCTTAAAAATGAGGTATTTGTTCAACTCGGCCGGGCTTAACCAGCACACTAAGCGTTGACAGCTTAGGTGGCTGGTGTGGTCCCCCTAACCCGTCCAGCTTCCCGTTCCCTGTTCCGTTGGCCGTTAATCCCAATTAAGTTCAAAAATTTTGAGCTGTTTTTCCCTCGCATAAGACCAGTCTTCATTTACCAGCGTACCTCGGCCTCTACCAAAGTAGGAGCTTTGGAACAAGGTATGGACGTCCATCTAAGCATAATGGAAGGGCATTTTTTTGTTAAAAATGCTCTGGTAGAGATGTATGCAAAATGTGGAAGCATAGACAAGGTACGTTAACTGTTTGACAAGATGCCTCAAAGAAATGTTCTCATCTAATGCCATGATTGTCGGATGTGCACAGAAGCGTTTGTTGAAAAGGATTTAGGAACTTCCAACCAAGTGTGATTGGCAGGTGCAAAGACAGACTCCGCAATCTTTGTGAGCAACCTCATAGCCTGTGCGAAAGTGGGAGCTTTGGAGCAGAGTATGGACATCCATCACGGGATAAACGATGGAGAAATCTTGTCAGATGTTGTAGCTGCAACTGCCTTGGTAGATATTTATGCGAAATGTAGAAGCATAGACAATGCACGTGATCTGTTTGACAGAACGCCTCGCATAATTGTTTATAGAATGTCATGATTGTAGGATTTGCAAAATGTGGAATCATAGACAATAATTGTTTATAGAATGTCATGATTGTAGGATTTGCAAAATGTGGAAGCATAGACAAGGCACCTGAATTGTTTGATAGAATGTGCACTGTTCTCATGGAATGCCTTGATTGCAGGATATTAAGAAACTGTGTTTGTTGAAAAGGCTTTAGAAACTTCCAACTGAGTGCAATTGGCATGTGTAAAACCAGACTCTAAAACCCTTGCCACCATCTTCTTAGCTTGTGCCAAATGGGAGCTTTGGAATAGGGTATGGACATACATCAAAGCATAAACGGTAGAGGAATTTCATCCAAGGTAGTTCCAACTGTTTGGTAGACATGTATTTTAAAACCTATATATTCAACTTCTAGATTATTTTTCATACAAGCTAGTGAAGATATCTAAGATTAAGGGAGTTGGATATGCATTATGTGTGTGACTTGTGATGTAATTAAATTGTGAAAATCTATGTTGAGGCTAAAGTGTGTAAAAATGTCATTTTATGTGTGTGAATTCATGAGTCTCATGGTCTCATGTCTAAGTTGGGATCCTTGTGTATGAGTTGATCTATTGTAGCATAAGATGCATGTGATCCAATAACAAGGAAGACTCTATGGACTAAATTCTTGATGATGCTTTAGGCCTCAATGGAGTTGTATAGTTGTCATTTTACAAATAGAATAGCTTCATGATCATTCATGCACAAAGTAACACAATGGTTATTATGGTGAATCAAAAATCCAAATGATCATCCTAGCAGAGATGGGGTATTTTCTATCTTAATTACAAGTTGAATAGTGTGTCTTGCCACAAGTGTTATGCTGATTATCAAGGTTTTCTTAGGATGATTAATATATTAGTTTAAAGATGGATAGTGTTAATTTGAAACATCAAGGTGTTACATTGTGATCAAGATACTTCCTTGTTGGCATGTACTAGGGTCCATTGAAGTGGTTGTAGCCCCCTAAATTATGTTGAATATAATTGTGTCTCAAATCTTTAGAGACTTGTGCATGTCTATATGTATGCATGCTTGTGCATGTGCCAATTGGTCAACCTAGTGGCATTGAGTTCTACATTGGCCAAATGGTGGATGTCATAATTTTTGTAGATTAGGTCTAAGTGGTGGATTTCAGGGTTTTCTTGGATTGGTTCTTGAAATTAGCTACAAAATTGCTTAGATGGAAGAAGCACCAATCAAATGGGTTAAAAACCTTTGAATGGTCACACACCTCAACAACACCCATATGAAGTTGAACAACTCATTGTAATGGGGAATAGGAGGAGAAGTAGGCATGATAATTGGTTAGCTTCCAAGCAAAGTGTTAGGGTTAGAGATGGCAGATATCTAACAATTAAATGCAAATTTAAATAATAAACATAGAAACTAAAACATACACAGAATAAATCATAACACAGAGAATTTAACATGGTTCACCCAATCTGGACTACATCCACCAAACCCCAGCCATCCAATACTTTTATTATCCAGTGCAAAACCTATTACAATCTTGCGAATAATCGCGTTTTTCTTCATACTGTAACCCCCATCCCAACCCCTTTTAACAAGCTTTTTAGAAGCTTCTTAGAAGCTTCCAAAATTAGGGTTTTACAAAGTCGGTTTTCTTTCTTTTTCGAAGATTTTTCTTTTTTCGTTGACAACGCGAAAAAAAAGGAAAAAAAATTTTTCTTGGGGGCTATGCCCTCGAACTCTTGCTTTTCGGGGGCTGCCGCCTCCAAACCCCCGCTTCTCGGGGGCTGCTGCCCCCGAATCCCCGCCCGGGGCCCAGCCCGGCCCCGGACCTCGGCGAGGATGAGGGGCCAGGGTGTATAGTATACCATGGGCTATACAGTATAGCATGATTAGTCGCCATATACCAACAATCTCCCACTTGGAGACTGATCAGGCTCCACATCATCACAACCTCCCACTTGGAGACTAATCCTAGACAACACTGTTGCACTTACAACTCCCACTAGAAATAAGGACCTTGGACCCTGTTGCTTTGTTATACTTGAATTCAACCTTGAAGGCCAACCGAAGCTGAAGAGGATCTCAGCTTCTCCCTTGGCACCACCTTCGTAAACATATCCACTGGATTGACATCTGTATGAATCTTGGCCAGCTTGACCTGTCCATCTTCCAACACCGACCGAATGAAATGATATCTCAATTGTATGTGTTTTGTTTTAGACTGCAAGACAAAATTCTTTGCAAGATGTATAACACTCTGACTGTCTGTAAATAAGTAATTTCCATCATGTTGTTTTCCCAAGTCATCCATGAACAATTGCAGCCATATTATCTCCTTTGCTGCCTCTGTTGCAGCAACATACTCTGCTTCTGTGGTGGATAAAGCAACCACCTTTTGCAATCGAGAAATCCAACTCACTGCTGTCCCACCAACTGTGAATACATAACCTGTGGTACTCCGCCTGGTATCTATATCCCCTGCCAAATCTGAGTCAACATAGCCTTTTAAATCAGTATTGGAGCCCCCAAAACATAAACACTTATTGAATGTACCTCTCAAATACCTGAAAATCTATTTTACTGCATTCCAATGCTCAACTCCAAGATGACTCAAATACCTACTAACAACTCCTACGACGTGCAATATCCGGTCTCGTGCATACCATGGCGTACATTAAACTGCCTACAGCTGAAGCATATGGTACCTTGGACAGTTTTTCTTCCTCCTCTTGTGTCTTTGGACACATATCCTTAGTCAATTTAACATGACTAGGCAAAGGTGTGCTGACAGCTTTTGCATTCTCCATATGAAATCTCTGCAACACCTTTTCAACATAATTAGCCTGAGATAAAAACAATTTTCTATTTTTCCTATCTCTACAAATTTTCATACCAAAGATTTGCTTTGCTGCACCCAAATCCTTCATAGCAAAAGATTTTGCTAACTGTTGTTTTAGCTCACTTATGTGATCCATGTTAGA
>VDFB02000363.1:72620453-72699577 GCA_007258455.2 Sequoia sempervirens
AGCATCAAAGTTCTGTTACAAGTTTTAAGGGCTACAACCCCAAGGAAGCTTCAACTCCCTATTTCAAAAGCAACAACTTCAAGGATGCTACAACATCCTGATCTGAGCTACAACTTAGTACAAATGGTGGCTACAACCTCTTACAGAATTACAAGTTCAAATATGCATATGAGTGGTTCTACATAAACCTGAGATGCATCAATACATACAATACAATTTTTGCACTTTGCAACTTACACTTTGATACTGTAGTTGTACTCTTAGCAACACATACTTTTGTTCTTCACTCTCCCCTGCTTTCCACTCTCTTCTCTACCATATTCTCAGTTGTACATCTCTCTATTCAACACTCTGTGCACTCATTGACTTCACACTCTTGTAGTCTTAACCATATGTTCAATACCTGATTGTCTTCCTTCTTTACCAACCTACAATTATTACCTCAAGATCCGCTACATTAGCAAAACTAGCCCTCACATCCTGTTAGGGTTTCCTTCTCTTGCAAACCTCACCAACAAGTTACACAACATTTATTTCTGATACAGAGGATTTTCCTTTGTTCTATTTGTTAAATCTTAAAATTTGATTGTGCATTTAATGTATTCTCTTGTCAATATGATCTAATCTTGATTCTTGTCTTTGCGATTATCTGAACCACTACCCTATGCATCAAATCTCATTAAAATTGTTGTTGAAATAGATAGAACATTTAATTCTCATTGCCATGTCAGTTACTGGTTGAAACCATCATTCACACTTGTTATAGTCGTTCAAATATCTGCATTTGAATTCTGGCTATCGATCTTCTCCTTTCGCACCCTGATCTTGTGATCCTCATTTATTGTCGTGTCTTTAAATCACAACCATTCGATAAATTGTCTTTAAATATTCATCGTCGATCTCCACTAACAGATGATCATTGTTGGATCAATTGCCAAACAGTCTACATCGTTGATCTAACATATTGCTCCATCAAGGGAACACCTATTTCAGTCTTGCCGATGTCCACAACTCCCACTGATATGGATCGAATGGACTCGCATGCCAACAGTCTTCCATGTTGTCGCCACATCATTCACAACATCGATGTGAAATGCAATATCGAGCAATCATCGATCGCCACTTGTACTATTCATTCACAATCTATTGTCATCATCATCCCATCGGGTCCCACATAGCACCTCATCGCTTCATTGGGGGAGGGTGCCATCCCCAATTGTACCGATGCATCTTTGTCTTACCGATAAAGCTTATAGCTTCATCGTGGGGGGGAGGGCGTCCATCACAGTCCTACCGATGTGCCTATGTCACACCAATAACCTTTGCTATTGTATGGTCCCCATGCCATTGTGTCACCACATGTCATGTTTCACTTGTCATTTTTTGCCATGTGCCATCCTATCATTCGATCTTTGTCTGTACCCTTCACCTACGTCATCTCACCTAGTTGGGTCCCACTGTCGGTGTCCATTCTTACATTGCCATGTTGGAGGGACCTTCTTCAAGGTCTTGGTGATGACATATAGTCTCATTGAAGATATAGTCATCGCTATATCAGAGAGACGATCATGACACTCTTGCTGATATGACTTAGTCACATCGATGAAGACCATTGATGACGTCATCAATCCACTTCATTGCCATGAGTCTCAGAAAGTGGTACAATTGATGCCATCATCAAAATGTGTGCTTTAGAGTAAACCCCTCTTTCCTATCAAAAGATCGGGTGATCGACAATTTTGAAGGATGGAACCATTTAGGTGTGTGCAATATTATCCTGATCGGTCGATATTATGGACTTGTGAGGACTCCCTTTGATGGACTCCAAAGGACTGACTAGTATCAGAGGTTGGAGTATCGGGTGATTGGGGAATCACGTTAAAATTAGGTTCATATCCCACAGGATATTATAGGCTAAAACTTCGAATAAGGCGACTTTCCAACAACATAAAGGATGGGGCCCTTTTTATGCAACAAAGACTTTGACGCTAAAAATCATCAGGGATCGACCGATCGAATGTACCATATTCTACGAGACCTAAACTAAGTTTCACGACCCCTTACAACTTTTTCCCTACATCAAGATCATGAACTAATGAATGCAAACATCTCCATTGACATCACAACTTGCAAAATACCTTTCTAGAAAGCTCTCGAAAAACTTATCACAAAATTACCATCAAATTTTCCATTAGATCCACTATTCTCACACTCATCCTTTGTCATCATGCCAACAATCTCCTTTTCCAGGTTTTCCCTTTTGACATCAATGCCAACAATATGCCAATAATCTCCCCCTTTGGCATTGATGGAAAAACTCTAACTGCTCAACCGGGTACCACTGAAGCTCTGCACCAAATTGATTATTCACATTGTAACACAAAAATTCCCCTATGACATACATCTCTTCTCTTCTTAGGAAGCTTCTACTTTGCATCACATTTCTTCCCCTTTGACATCAATGGGAAAGGGTACACTCCTCCTGAGGAAATGCTCCAATTCTGACAAACTCTGCAACCATCAAATCGTTAAAAATTGTAAAAACAAGATTTTACATTATTTGATTACACTATGCTTAACCAGGGTTAAATAATTAATCGCTGAAGCTCCCCTTGGATATATTCCCTATGACTAATGTTTAGTGATATGTGGTGGGAGAAACTACTCCTAGCTTCTGCCTTAAGTATTCAAATTGTTCTGTACGAAGAGGCTTTGTAAATATATCAGCCACTTGGTCCTTGGTAGGAACATACTCCATGTTGACTTCCTTATCTGCAACCTTTTCTCTGATGAAGTGATACTTGATTGATATATGCTTTGTTCTGGAGTGCATCATTAGATTCTTTGAGATATTAATGGCACTTTAATGTCGGCTTCATCCATAAGTCTTGAGTGCAACATGCAACTGCTGCAACATATTCTACTTCTGTTGTAGAAAGAGTGACATACTCTTGCTTTTTCCTCATCCAAGAAACTAATTTGTTGCCCAAAAGAAGACTCATCTTATTGATATAATCAATTTGCTACATCATTTTTTAGCTCATTTTGTCCTTATATCAGTGGTGAAGAGTACTTTTCCTTTGAACTCTTGCACTATTTTATATGAGACTATGAAGCAATCAAGTGTAATATTAAATAGTTAATGCTTTGGTTTATGAATTTCTCAGTGCATACATTTGTAATAACTGGGAGTAGTTAAGTGATTAGGATTTATTTCTTTCTTTGCTTTTGAGAAGTTTAGTTTAGAGATTTGAAAGTATTTGAAATTTGGAAGCGATGCAAGTAACATTGTGTTAGAATTTTATTATCACTTGTTTGTCATCCTAATTTTTCATTGGAAGAAAATTTGAATACTAGCAAGGCCCCTATGTGAAGCAAAAATTGCACGATGAACCGTAAATGAACCTAATATGTTTAAGACCTGATAATCTTGAGTCTTAGGATATCCAAATTCCTAACCAAAATTTGGCGATTCTTTCAAGATAGATAGGTTATGTTGTTTAAATAATAAGATTTTATCTCCTTGTTGTATGCATAACAACCATATCAACAAGAACATTTGACCCTATCATATGCTTGGAACATGTCAATTTTGATAAAGACAACTTTATCCTTAGAACACCCAATAAAATAAATGACATCTAAAGTAATAACAATACAATCAAGTACCTAATGCCCCTTTACCAAACCTCTTTCTTAGATGATATGAAAGAGTCCAAAAACTATTTCAAGTGATTGGCAATAAGTTTAGTAATGATCTTGTAAGAGATATTATAGAGAGAAATAGGGTGAAATATATCAAAAATGTTATCCCTCACTTTCTTTGGTATTACAGCCAAAAATAGTAGGATAAATTTATTTAAGAATGTGATTACGAGTTTAATATTCCCCTATGACATCTAGAAGATCATCCTTTAAGTTGTCCTAGGATTCATGATAAAATTCAATAATAAGCTCATTAGGACCAAGAGAATTACCTCTATTCATTTGGAAAATGACTCTTTCCAATTTCTCAAGAGTAATAGGCTCCATAATAAGACCATTTTCTTAATACAGCCAAAGGTAGAATACAACATAAGATATACCTTTTCTCCTCTACCATAGGTGGCCTATTTTCCTTAAATAAAGAAGAGAAATAATGAACTAATTTTTAGTTTGATTTCTTATTTCTTTAATAGAATAATGAAAAAAGGAGGTATTTTGATTCCCCTCCCAAATCCAATTAATTCTTCTTCTTTTTTCCCAAGAAATATTCTCCCAAAGTACTCATTTAGAATTTTCTTTAGAGAAAGAAGACTCCTCCAAAAGTAATTGCCTAGTTATACCAAATTGTCTAATAAGAAAGTAATCTTATTCAATATTTCTTGCACCTATTTCTTCTACTAATAAATATTACCAAAATCAAGTTCATTCTAATTTTTTAAGATTAAACTTAACAAAATGAAGCCTTTTAAAAAATCAATACATAGTAGTGGCAAAGGTGGCCTACCCTCCAACCATCATATTGTCATATTCTCATATATAGCTTAATTAAAAAACTATATTAACTGAAAAATGAACATGGGATTATTTTGGATAGAGGAAAGAGATGAAGGTATCTAGTGATTTGAACCTTTCCTTGAATTTTCAAAAGAAGAAATAGCCTAATCGTCCCCAATCTAGCAAATCATAAACTAAAAATATATCTAGTAGTTCAAATATGGAAGTAGAACCACATCTTTTTTATTTTAATCTAGATCCTCATAAGTTCTAAAATATCAAATCTTTTATTAGAATGATCATTTGGCAAGTATCTTTTAGATGTATCCCATTCCTTCATTTATTATAAAACTTCACTAGAATAAACCCATATAACTCAACCCCTTGCACATGAGTTGGGGTTTTGCCTTTTGTATTTGAAACATAGAAAAATAGGGTAAAGATATGAAATGGGGTTGATGAACCAATTAGGACCTATTTTCCTTCTATTTCATTAGCAAATGAGATCCACACAATGAAAGGACTACCAATCTTTAGGTGAGTCAAGTCAAAGTGTGAATCTACTGTTTTTCTTTTTTGGCAAGGATGGGGGTCTTGATTAAACAACACTTTGGGGAGAAAGATTAAAAATAGAAAACTAACTCCAAAATGCAATCTACACCTTGGATATAATAAATTAAGCTCAATGATGATGGAACCAGAAATCAAAATGTAGATTAGAGTGATGTAAGATGATGTGTACCAGTCACCAAAAGTGCTTTGTTGAAGTTGACTTAGGACTCATTCGCCCAGGGGTGAATGGGTCTTGAGTTAGGGTTTGTCTACAACTTTTGGGAGCCTTTGCTACAAATTTGAATCCTTCAATTTGCCCAGGTTTGAGGTTCATAAAGTCGGAAATAAATTCTGTAATTGAGTTTTTGTGAGATGATAACTTCTATGACAATTTTTGCAACTATGACAACTTCAATTTTTCTCTTCAAAAGTTTTTAAAGATATTTTCCACCTAATTCTACAAACACAAATCAATACCATTTTTTTTTTTGGTGAATGGGGGTTTGCCTTTGTCAAACCACGTTTTAGTAATCAAACCTTGAAACGAAAGAAAATAACATGAAAGGGATGATGAATGAGAAACTCTATGTCACAACTCACTAAACCCTTGAATGAACCTTCGAATGTAGATTTGCAACTTGCATGAAATGGATTCAATGGATGTGGGTATTGATCTTGAAACTTGATTTGAAAAAATTCCTTGAATGCTTGAATTGATCATGAACTCTATATCATCATATTAGCTCCAAAAACATGCATAATGCAAGAAGACTATGACATGACAATTTGATCTTGATTGTTGTAATAATTCTTCACTAAATTTTCTCTTGAATTCCTTGAATTTCTCATGAAATGCTCTTGACCTTATAAACTTGCTATAGGGATGCTCACTTCAATTTGCCAGGTGAAACATAGTGAAATGACCTTATATTTATAGGTATGCAACATTAATTTCATAAAATTCAAATAACACAAGTTGATATGTGAATACGGATTTGAATATGCTAAAATATTGCCAAAAACATAATTTAAATTTAGGTCCTAGGTCTAAGTGAGGACCGATATGCCCATGGGTCCTAACTCACTCACCTAAGACACACACTGCTCAATGAGAAGTGCTATGTTTAGACATTAATGAATGTCATGTTTCCTCTTCAAAAAATGTGATTAAATAGGCTTGGATTTGAATTAAAGGGGACAATTAAGGTAAACTAACCTCAATTAATTAAGGAAGCCCTAAATAAGTGTGAAAGTGTAAAGAGGTACACTCTTCAACACTAAAATAAGACACAATTATTTCCATCTTAATTAATAGGGCCCTAAACTTAATGAGAATATGTAAAATACATATTACAACACTAAATTATGGCATAATTAAGTTCATTTTATTATTAATTCTTAATTAGGTGTGAAAATGTAAAGGGATACATTTTTCTACACTACATATAGCCCCCACTTTAGTGAGAGGATGAGCCTGCGTCAAACTCACACTAAAGTAGACATTCAAAACATATGTATGCAACAATGAGAAGGATACTTGATCATACAACATCAAAGACTAGAAGAAAACAAAGAGGATGAATCAAACCTCGACTGTCCAACGCGATGTGGAACATGTCTTAGTTGTTTGTTCAAGAGAAGGGGGAGGATCAATTTTTAATTGTCCAACGTGATGTGGAACACATCTCAATTGTTTGTCTAAGAATGTTCATAAGGAGAACTCGATATCTACTATGCAAATAGTATGCACACTCACTCCATGCTAATGGAACCTCATGCTATCTACTAGGTGAGCCCCCAACGGGTGGCAAATGAAAGAATCTTATTAGGCTCCCATATGATATCAAAGCTATCCCTCTGACAACTTCAATAAGGCACCACAAAACTTCAGGATTCATAAGGCCTAACAAGTTGTGTTATGCCAGGAACCTATGAACAAGGCAAGGCTCCACTGGCAAGAAAAGTGTGTTATTCTTGGTGGCCTTGAAAGGAGGGGTTCAAGCTTCACAAGGTTAACAAGTTGTATTATGCTAGACATTTATGAACAAAAATGCAAGTAAAGGTTTGTTCAAAGGGATCTTGCTTAGTTCATGTAGGGTGTCTTCTTAGGGAACATCATCCTTAATGTCTCCAAGAGAACACAAGTTAAGGGAAAAAGAATCAAAACTTAGTGAATGCAACGTGTAGCATCGCCACTAAAAGGAAAGTTGTACACAAGGAAATATAATGCTCTCGAAGGACATCACACCCAATTACACCACCAAGAAAATAACACATCATAAGAAGAAAGAAACTCACATAATGAAACATGAGGAATGCCAATATATGCCCCTACTTTAAAGAAATTAATAACACCATTGTTTGGAGCAATTTGCTTTAAAGTAGCCAGTAGAGAAGATATGAGAGCTTATTCAAAAAACCCTATGCCAAGTCATATGTTCCTAAATGAAGCTAAATCATGAAAAAGAGAGGAAGGGGTTGCCCCCAAAATGAAATCGCAAAAACACATAAGGGATCCATGGATTCGAGGTCAGTATATCTTTGTTACAATGTGGTTATAGTGTTGAACATTCAGAATACTGAGAGGGGGGGTGAATCAATATTCCCACTTAATCATCATTACCATTTTAACTAAATCAACAAAAGAGAACATAAAAGCAAGTCAATGAAATCACACACATGAACACCAAGAATTGTACATGGAAAACCAAATGAGAGAAAAAGCACGGTGAGGGTTAACTCACAATATATTATATCTGGATACAAAATAATATGGGGCTCACTACCGGGACTCACTGTCCTTAAAAAGGTTCACAACCTGAGTACAAAAGATATGGCTCACTGCCAAGATACAATGATGGTGGCTCACTACCAATAGAATGAATTGATGGAATACACCTTCACTGTGCAGGGTTTAGTTCCACTAAAGCTCGGAATATAAAGTACTCCACACAATAGTTTCTCATCACAATTGATCACAACTGATAAAACATTTAGGCTCTGATTTTTTCCTCTGGTCACATTCACTTATCCTTCTCGCTCTCTTGTATTTCTTATTTTCTCTCTTCAAATTGCATTGCTCATCAAGCTTCTATCTTTCATCTTATATATATGCAAGTATATCTTATTCTTCAATTAGGTTGGCACCATATAAGATTCAACATTTTATCTGTGTAGCACATTATGCCAAGTCAGCTATTAGTCTTCATAATATATTGCATTCGTTGAGTTGGCCAAGACTAAGAAACGCAATTCTTCAAACCAACAAATAATCCTTAATGCAAACACCTTTCGGATCTGAGAACACATTAATTTCCCATCATACTACCAGTAGAGAGACTGTCAGCTCAACCGTAGTATAAGAATATTCACCTTAGGAAAATGTAGAGTCTCCCACACAATACACCACACATAGAACAATATTGGGATACATAGTTGAATTCTATCAGAGATAACTTCAAGTTCATATGAAAAAAAATGTCTGAATATCCAAGAAAAAGTATTATGAATAAGTCAATAAAACATGGTTAGAAGATTAGAGTCACATTAGATCTTGCGATGAGTTCTGGACTCAAATACCAATATACTGATCCATCACAGAGGAGCATTATTGGCAGATAACAATTTCCGGTAAACCAAAGAAACTTCCATATAGTCATCACCATGTAGTTATTACCATGTTGACATCAATGACAACATAGAAACAACCAACACAACCATCTAACCTTCATGCACATATTTCAAGTCTTCCAACAATTTCCCCCTTTGGCATTGATGGCAACATGCATGACAAAAACTTTTTCAAGTATACTGCAATTAAATCTTTTTACATGCTCCCCCTATCAAAACTGATCTTCACAAAAAGTTTTCCACTGACCCTCCATCTCTTAATCTCTTTCTATGTCCCCCTTTGACATCAATGACAAAGGAAGGGATCTGGTATAAAAATGTATATTAAAAAAGTATCCAAAAAGATATGAACACAGATTTAACCTGAAGAGGAACCTTTAAGACTCTCCATAATAGCCTTCCATGATGCTTTACCTTCTTCCCATGAACCTTTTGCACTTGCAAGAGTCTTATAAAATAGCTCAAGTTTAGTTAGAGACTCTATACCATCTGTTAAAGTATTTGGACTAAGATTGATTTCTGATATTTCACCCATACAACCAAGAGCACTAGAAACAAAAGTATGCTTGAATTTAATTATGTCTCTGTGTGCCACACAAACTTTCTGATAACATTTGTTTTTTGATCTTGCAGAGATGAAAAAAAAATTCTTGAAGTTGCACAATGTAGGACCACCTCTGATTATCTTTATCTTGTATGTATCTACTCGAGTGCTCAGTTGAGACTCACTCAACCTTATTTCATTTCTCATATCCAATGTATTGCCAGACAAATCTAGAAAAAAAGAAAGTAGTTCTTGTGCCTCTTGTTCACAACCAAAGATTCTCCACAATAGAAATAGATGAATCAAAATCAGCATCAGGTGTAACCTTCTGCTAGTCTTCCAAAGCTTTCTGAATACTTATCCTTTCATGCTTACATTCAAGCTTACTCTCATCTACTATCTTTACCACACTTTTCCTTTTCTTCCCTGTTCTGGTCTTGCTACTAAAGAAACTTTTATCATCAAGATGCTTAGGGATTTCCAAGAGAATTTTAGCATAGTTATCAATTTCAGCCTCTGACACTTCATAATCCAATTCAGATATCCAAACCAACCTTGATTCAATTGCTTCCATGTGACATAAATCAGTAGACACAAGAAAATTTATGCTTCTGGAGTATCTTTCCATAACACTTCCTGGAAACATAGACCTTTTGTTCATCCTTATTTGAAATGTTCCAAAGAATGCAGCAAGGGTAGATTCTTGTGCATCCACACTACCAACATTTATTATGAAATTCCTGATTTGATAGGCAATAGGCTCTGTATTTGACCATTCTATCCTTCCTATTACCGAAAATTCTTTCAAAAAGTAAAAGAGTAGACAAACAACCAAATTTCCATACCAAAAAGTATTCTTCTTATTCTTCTTGATCTCCTTTAAATTCTTCAAAAGAGGTATACAAAGTAGCTCACACAAGTCATATTCCATACCTCATAATATCATGTCAACAACAATATTCACCGCAACAGTAGAAACTGTAGTCATTTTCAAAAATACAAACTTTATGACAAATGACCATAGTAGCATACCTCAACATCATATCAACAATCGATCTCAATTCAATTTCCTTTCCTTCAGAACTCACACCTGTAATCTCAATCGTTTCTTCTTATTCATAGTCTTCAGCTTAGGAACCGGTCCAAAGGAACATAGACCAGTTACATCTCTAATTGCTTCTCTAGTGACCAGATGTGCCTCATCAATCCACAAAGATTCATTATGAATTCTGCTCAATACCATTTGAATATACTTCTCAAATTCAAACAAGTGAACTTTCCTCCAAACATCCAACTTCTTCTCAACTAATACTTTGTAGGCATCATGATTCTCTTTCAACTCATTTTCCCAAAACATATTTAGCTGAATTGACGACATTTCTTCAATCTTACAGAAAAAAATGCATAGATATCTGATCCAAAAAGCGGAAGGGATCTATAACAAACGTTGCTAAGTGATTATGCACAAAGGTGAAAGACATTAACCAATGGAATGACAGGAACAATATATAGAGAATGATAACACCAATCAAAGAGAGAAAAGAAGACACCAATTTGATTACAAAGTTCGTTTGAATGGACTACGTCTTCAGATCTAGCTTAACTGAGTGACCAATCTATTGAAATGTTCTAAACTGGGGGTACAATCTCCAACGAAGCCTCTTGCAACACTGCTTTACAAATATTTGTAGCCTTTCCACAAAGTCCCAAAAAAAATTCTCACTCAAACCCTCTCAAAAGCTCTCCAAGCTAGGGATGATTAACAAAGAGTAAGAAAACTAACTTTGCCTAAAAACAGAACCTACTATAGACTCAGCAACATATTCTTCTCAATACCTCTATTCCCTCATTCTCTCACAAAAAATCTCACAAAACTAAGAGAATGGAGTGAGGAATTGGATCAATGGAGAATGATCAACTCTGAAAGTGATGCTAAGAAAGCTCTCATAGCTCTCCCTTTTATACAAGAAAGTTACCCGATTTTGGTAATAACCATAAGGTTGTAAAATCTCCCCTATATGGAAAAATAAAAAAAAATCCCTCCCAAATTATTAAATTTGTTTTTAAGCCCCTTTGCTTTTTATATTTGCAGGCTTATTTGTTTTGGAGGTTTGTTTTATTCTAACTAATAACCATTTAATTGGTTATTTAGTTAACCTTCGGGCTTAACTACTCCTTATATTGAACTGGTGCCATACATATTTTAAATTGACACAACGGTGTATTGGCGGCTAAGAGTTTTGTTACCTCGCCGGTCGGGGGTTCAACTCCCTGACCGACCATTTTTAGTTACAGTTTCAACAACTTTCTAAAACAAAATGAACCACTACCCTTAGATGGTTAGACGAGGACTATGCGGTGCAATGGTCGGCCGACAGGTTTGTAATGTGGAGAGTGAGGGATCGAACCCCACCAAAAATTTTGGTCAAAATTTCAACCACCAAGCGGACCAGAGAAGGAAACGAGAGGCCATGTGGTGCATCCTCATTGTGCCACATGGCGATATTTGATTCATTGACAAAGACCACTGGAAAAACACGTGTCCAACTCCAATTCGTCAAAAATGCTAACTGTGTTGGATTCCACGCAGACCAGGACACATCACCTTGACACGTCAACTGTACGGTCCACATTAGCTGCCATGTCAGCCGAGCCACGTCATTTTTACAACTTGCCATGTGTCAAGACGCTATTGGTCCATGTCAGCGTCCGTACGATGACTTATATGGCAAGTCCACACGATGACGTCAGCACTATACCTTCATGTCAACCTAGTCAACCATGAGCTTTGACCTTCCATATCTTGCACATATGAGCTTCGATTTGCCTGAAACAAATGCCATTAGAATTGTCACGCCATTACCTTCACGATGATATTGACTTCGACCAATTTGGTGACGATGAATTTTCCACCTTTGACCAAATCTTTGATTGCGCATAACTTGAGCAAACAAACTCCTTTTTCACCCATTCCAGTTGCGTCAAATTCAGTTTGTCAAGCTCTCCGTGATGGCATCACTTTCGGGAGAAACTAGAACACTTCAATTTTTAGGTTTTGGAGACCCACCTAGATCAATATCTTATGTAGGAAACACTCTTAGAGGGATGCAAGAGAATGCACCAACAAAATCTTCCGACACATTCCCCATACATCTCTTCAATCTAGCTTTATCCGCACAATTCACAATCTTTGAATTATCCATCAATAAAAGTAAAAGATTGTACAAATAGGAATACCTCTGAAAATGTATAGATGTTCTATTTCTAGAGCTCACTTTGATTGTTGCTTTTTTCAAATTCTAAAACTCTGAATTCCCTTCCAAACTTCCTTTGCACGCTTCTTCAAAAATACATTTTCTTTTAATGCTATTTGATCTTATTCCTTCCATTTTGAATGATTTTGTAATAAATGTTTCAATTTGTAGGTAGATTACCTCAAAAACTGTGTATGCCTTCATCCTTTCAAATTCTACAGACCTCATTCTTCACATATGCAAAAAATACCTTAAACTTGTTACCTCATTAAATATGCTTCTTTCATGATATGACACAAGTACCAATAAGGGGGTTTATTAGAGTTTCTGATGATTTCTCCCCCTCAGCTGTTGCTTTCATTTAGAGATTGATGGGAGTATCTGTATCGAAGGTCAGCATAGATAAGGCTGATGAATCCTTTCTCCAAGTTCTTTCCATTTCCTTGTTATTTTCGGATCAAAGGTTTGATCATTCTTCTTTGTTAGATAGTAGTTGTTTCTTCAGTTGTTTTTACCAGGGCGTTCCAATTTTCTACATTTACAACAAGTAACATTCTTCTTTTCACTTTCCATTTTATCTTCATATCCATTATTTTTATCTTAGTCATTCACATTCTTTTTACAATCCTTTGCTTTATGACCAAATCTCTTGCAAGAATGACAAACACCATTGAAGTATAAATAGCTTTTTGCATCATGCCATTTTACAAGAGTTTTTCTGGAATTTTTTCTTCACCTTGACTTGTTTATCCTTGTACCACATCTTCTTTTAAGTGAATTGCTTCACTTTAGAACTCTGACCTTTTTCAAACCCTAAACCGCTCTTGGATTTTTCCATTCTTTGAGAATTAATCAAGGCGTCAAGCATCGCCGAGCTTATCTTAAATTTGTCTTCAAAACTCTTTTCCCTTTCCAGATTAGATCTCAGGATTTCTGCTTCTAATTCAAGCTTTGCACATTCATCTATCATCTTCTGAATTCCGATTTCCTTCTATTGTTCTCAATTATTTTCTTCTCATACAATTGTTCCTATAGGCTAGTAAAGATTTATTCTCCTTCAGTCAATAGATTGCTTGCATTTATACACATACTTTGTAGCTTTTCAATGTGCTCATTTTCTTTTATCAACTTGTCCTTCAGGGCTTCCATTTCTTCTAAAAATTCAGTAGTGACCACCTCTGAGGGAAAAAAAATTTTATATTCAAATTCTGGGACCTTCCTCAAGTTGTTAGGCTTCTTCCAAGGAACCAAGCTCTGATACCAATTGTTGAACATCTGAAATACTGAGAGGGGGTGAATCAGTATTCCACACACCAATAATAAAATCCACTTAATCATCATTACCATTTTAACTAAATCAACAAGAGAGAACATAAAAACAAATCAATGCAATCACCCACATGAACACCAAGATTTTTATGTGGAAAACCCAATGAGGGGAAAACCACGGTGAGGGTTAACTCGCAATATATTATATTTCGATACAAAATATTATGGGGCTCACTATCCTTAAAAAGGCTCACAACCTGAGTACAAAAGATATGGCTCATTGTCAAGATACAATTATGGTGGGTCACTGCCAATAGAATGAACTGATGGAATACACTTTCACTGTAAAGGGTTTAGTTCCACTGAAGCTCAGAATATAAAGTACTCCATCACATAGTAGTCGTTCAACACAACTGATCACAACTGATAAAACATTTAGGCTCTTATCTTCTCCTCTCGTCACATTCACTTCTCCTTCTCGCTCTCTTGTATTTCTTATTCGCTTTCTCTTCAAATTTCATTGCTCATCTCTTCTATCTATCTTATTCTTCAATTAGGTCGACACCATACAAGATTCAACATTTAATCCTTGTAGCACATTATGCCAAGTCAGCTATTAGTCTTCATAATATATTGCATTCGCTGAGTCGGCCAAGACTAAGAAACATAAATCTTTAAACCAACAAATGGGTATGTGCAGGATCATGATGGTCCAAAAAGTGGTGATATAATGGGTATGTGTAGGGTATGTGGCTGACAAAAATTTTTTACCCAAAATTGATGAAATGAAAAGGGTCTTTAAAGGAGATTCGTAGCTTTCCACCAATATATATTATGCTTTACTTTGAATTTAATAAATAATTATTATTCATTTTTTATTTGAATTACGATTAAGTTCTTGATTGATAGGTTGATTGAAAAACATCTATAGCTTTTAAATGAGATCACATTTTTTGAATCCAAAACATGTGTCACATTCTATGCTTCATATACTATAGGATTAAAAAAACAAAAATTGAATTTCATGAAGTTTTGACCAAGTTAAGGTGGTCAGACATACAAGTTTTTATATTTTTTAAAAGTTGTAATAAAAATCCATAATTAATTATTTACTTGGAGAAAAATTACAAAAATATACCATCAAATCGGGACATGAGTCCTCTACTTGTATCTAAAATCTTATAAAAAGTTGTCATTTTATTATTGTTAGGGTGGTTGACCGGTTTTCTTCTTTTTTGAAATTTAAATACTATTGCATTGAAATTTCAAATTTTCACCAAATAGATTTTTTTAAAATAAATAAACCTAATAGTTTAAAAACTACATTCAATTTGCTACAAATTCTATTCTTACATATTTTTAAAATAATATAGATAACTTATTCAAAATTTTATTTCAAGTTGTCTAACTCTGATTTATTAAAAAAATTTGCCACTTAAGGGCTTGTTTTTTCCATGATAATCCTACACATACCCAAATAATCCTTAATGTAAACACCTTTCAGATTTG
The DNA here is from genome assembly GCA_007258455.2 of Sequoia sempervirens. Taxonomy (NCBI): domain Eukaryota; kingdom Viridiplantae; phylum Streptophyta; class Pinopsida; order Cupressales; family Cupressaceae; genus Sequoia; species Sequoia sempervirens. The sequence goes on from VDFB02000363.1 coordinate 72,635,691, forward strand.
AGAACAAGTTAATTTCTCATCATGCTACTAGCAAAAAGAATGTCAATTCAATCACAGTATAAGAATGTTCATCTGAGTAAAATGCAGAGTCTCCCACACAGTACACCACACATAGAACAATAGTAGGATACAAAGTTGAACTCTATCAAAGATAGCTTCAAGTTCATAGACAAAAGAATGTCTCAAGATCCAAGAAAAAGTAAACTTCAAGTTCATAGAAATTGAATGTATCAAGATCCAATTAAAAGTTTTTTGAATAAGTCAATAAAACATGGTTAGAAGATTAGAGTCACATCAGATACCAACATACTAATCCATCATAGAGGAGCATTACTCATAGAGACCAACTTCCGATATACCAAGCAAACTTCCATATAGTCATCACCATGTAGTTGTTACCATGTTGAAATTAATGACAACATGGAAATAACTAACACAACCATCCAACCTTCATGCACATGTTGCAAGTCTTCTAACATATAGAGCTCGGAAACGCCATCATTCTCCAAATACTCGCAAAACATGAAGAAAGACACGTATAGAGAGAAAAAAAAGAAAAAGGTTTTTGGTCAATATGGAAAAGACCTAAATGTCTCAATGTTTTGCGTCATCCCCGAAAGGAAAACACAAAATAAATGAAAAAATAAATGTCTACAACATAGAAAAAATGTAGATACAAATAGATGAATGCACATGAAGATAGTTACATAAAATATAACAGTACATGGAATCACATTATGCACATGCAAAAGAAAACAAAGACAAGACTAATAAGGCACATGGGAGTCAACCTATATCAGGTCATCTGCATCCCAAACTTGATCAGTATATGTGGAAGGTTGGCAACTAGCCAAAGGGACAACATCAACTGCTAAACTAGCACAAGGCTGTCTAACCCCTTTCCCCAACTAAGTGCAGGACAAGGATGAGCCAAGGTGATTGATGAAAATGAGCTCTTTGTAGTGAAGAAAATGATTTGCAATGAATGTTAAACATGTAACAGTGAGCATGATATGATCCTACAACTATTACATGACAAGGACCAAAGTGCATGTTTTAAGTCAAGATGGATCCCTAGGGTATCTAAATTTCTCCAATAACCTTTGTAAAGGATGACAATTATCGGTGTAGTGTCCAAAGAATCTATGATAGATACAATATGGTCTATTTTCATTGAACTTTTTTTTGGTTAGATTTTCATGTTTAGGCGGTAAATTGATTAACCCCCAATGTAAAAGAGTGTAAAAGGCCTTCTCAGTCTTGGATATCTTTAATAGGTCATCAAAGGATTGAGGAAGAGGAAGATCATATATCTCTTGTAGCAGAAATTTTTTATGTTCATGCAATTTCAACTTCTTTGGCTTGATAATTGTTTGGTCATCAATTTCATCTTCTAACTGCAAGTCCTTTCCTTTTCTAGAAAATGATGTGTTAGGAGTAGTAAGGTGATCAAAATTTGTGTTTTCTTCTCTCTCATGTTTGGGAAATGTATTGGAAGTTGGTTGAGGAGGGGGAAAATTGTTGTTAATGAGATGGACCAAGGTGCATATAAATTCTATTCCTTCATTCTTAAGCATCTTTCGTATGTTCCTTATGAGAGGGATATTGCATTAGCAGTAATAGGTTCAATTCTCACAAAGTTTTGCAAACTTTTTAATTCTTCATTTAGCCGCCTTATGTTTTCTTGCGAGACATTAGCAGCCATTGTTTCAACATCATGAACATTGTTTGTAGGTAGGGGAGTCATTCAAAATGAGGTATGAAGACTATGATCCATATAGAGTTGATTACCAACATTATTAGTGAAAGAGTTGGAGAACCCAATATCCACGACGAGTGGTGTATCGTGGGATGACATGAGTCTCAAAATACGTCTCATAACAATATTGCTAATAGGACACCAAGTTGTGGAGCTCATACTGTTATTTTCACAAACTCAATGTGTGCCCAAAATAGAAAGAAAGAGGAGATGCAATGCAATAACCTAGAATGTAAAGTGTAATGAAAATATGTAAAAACAATTTTTTAGATTTCAAACAAGATAATTTTATGATTATACTATGCAAAAACTTGAAAATGATGTCTTGTAAATGCAATTTTTCCAAATCACACAATGCAGTAACTTTATCAAATGAATCTAAATATGATCAATTTCAAGTAACATAAATTTTGCAAATTGAAAATGACAAGGTAGAATGTAGAAATAGGTGTTTTAATGCCCAAAAAATTAAGAAATGACCCCGATTAGGGACTCATTTTCCCAAAGGTGAATGGGTCATAGGTAAGAGTTTTTAAAAATGTTTTTATAGATTTTTGAGTTGATTCTAGTGGTTTCTAGATGTAGTGTCGAAAATTCTACTCCCTTCTTGGAGATAGTATAATTTCACACTTATTTTGGACCTATTTCAGTACCCTTGAATTTATGCACTTTAAATCATAATTAATGGGCCCCTAAGACCCTTTATTTCATATCCCAAGGCTTATTTCAATTGAAATCCCAACAAAATCACAAATACATTTAATTTTCTAACACCTCGACATTTTCTCAGCCTAAAAAACTAGGCTGGGATCCATACACCACCTTGGATGTATGAGTCCCGTTTGGCCCCTTTTTAGGGTTTGAGCGAGAAATTAAGGTTTTAAATTCAAATATTTGGTAAATGTCAGTATTTGGGATCTAATAAATGTTAAATTAGATAGGATGCTTATAAAACTAAGGTTTTGAATCATTATTTCATTCATCAAGCTACAAAGAGGTAAAAGAAAAAATGATTGCAAATTATTTAACTTTTTATTCTTATTGTATACACTTAAATTTGGATACTTGCATTAGTCCAAATTTATCCCTTTTTGTCTAAATACTCTCTTATTTGTGTTAATTAGGTAATATTGTTATTATCTAATTAATACCCTCAATTCTTCTAAATCCTTAAGGTATTTAGTTAATAATTAACTAATTTACCCTTTATTCCCATTTTCCTCAAAAAAATTAAATAAATAATTTCTCACATGTCCCATCCTCCATCACTTGTCCTTAATCCTAATCCACCTCCTAATTTCATCATTAGGGATGTGCACATGTCTAATATTTGATTAGGATGTGTCACATCCTCCAACTTTTGCAAGTTAGCTTCTAATCTTTATTAACCACTAACTGTCTTTTAATCATTGGTCAAGTCCAATCAACATCTTAGTCAACTCTCCTCATCCCCCAAGGAATATTAAATTCCTTTTATTATCCCCCATGTCCTTCCAAATGGAATTTTAAATTCCATCTTATTTCTCCAAGGTTCTCCTCTTCCCCATGTGATCATTGAGAGGTCACATCAATCACATGGGTTACTAACCTTCTATTATAAACACCTTGTCTTATCCAAGGTACTTCTCAGCTCCCTTGTCTTATCCTTGGGATACTCCCAATCATTGTGAATTTAAAACTCTTTTTTATTTTCTCAAAGTTCTCTTCCCCATGTGAATCTCACATGTCACATCACTCACATGGGAAGGTATTTGCAAGTACCTCCACATCACTTGTCATTCTTACACATCATTTGTACCCTTTCCATCTCACCATGTCCTTTGGACACTTCATCTTCCATATGGAAAGATGTGAGGGCTTGTGAGTCCTCAACTTACCATAATGCTCCATCTTGGCCATGGTGGCTCAGTCTTGACCAAAGAATTCAATTTCTTCTATAAATACCCCCCTTTTCATTCATTCTTACAACTTACACATTTTAGCACCCTTGTGCTTTCAAATTTTTAAGCCATCATATCCTTTTGCATTTTGGAACTTGCAATAGCTCTCATCCCCATTGCATCCACATTGCTCATTTTATCACATATCCACCTTGCACCCATTTTCCATCACATTAGCATCCAAGGAGCATACACATCAAGTTGTATCAAGGGCCAACCAAGGAACAACATAGATAAAAGGTATACTTTTTGTTTTGTTTTCTTCTTTTATTTATGTTAAACGTAGCCCAATCTTGAGATGGTCTTGTGTTATTTCATTTTGCATTTCTAGTTAAGTTTTGCACATTTAGATAGAAAAACATTTGCTCACACTTATATACTCTCAAATCAGGTCATTTACATGTTAAAGTAAAAAGGTATTTTTTCATTGAAATTGACATATTAGGGGCTAGAGAACTCCATTTTCGATAGTCTTTTGTGCTAGATTCATAATTTCACTCTCGATCTCATCACTATTGTACCTTACTTCCTAATTCGGAATCTCAAAACCCTTTACAAATGAGAAATAATGATAATAAGAAGAAAAGGAGGAAGCCCTAAAATCAATCCGTAGTTAGCACCTGGGTCCTTCATCTTTCGTTGATCTACAAATATCTTTCTTCACTTGCAAAAAATTGTCTTCCTTTGTACTTTGCATGCACTCATCTTGATTTTGCAACAGAAAGCTCACCTTGACTGTGAGAAACTTTCACTTCATTTTACTTGGGCTACAAATTTACTGTTGCATTATGGAAAATCTTCACTTTTCCCACATTTTGCCTAGTAGATGAAAGCAACTTGTCTTTACCTGTGAAAGCTTCTTTTACTCTACTACAATTTACACTTTCATCTCCAAAAAATAAAATATTCATGCTTTAATAATGGAGCCACCTTATTTTTGCATCAGGCAATATGGAATATTCCACCCGTACTTCACTTTTTCATTCCCATAAACAAAGAATGTTAAAAAAGAATCAGTGGAGGCTTTTAATGTTTTAACTTTGGTTGCACAAAAAAACCTCTACCTATGTATTCTTTACTTCGCACTCCATACTAAAATTTCACATTTTAAAAGATGAGGGCATTTAAAATTATATTATCGGGCAAACAAGAATTTTTCCCGTGCCCTTTACTTTTACCTCACTTGGATTTGAAATTCTCATTTTACATGGTGGAGCATTTTAAAATATTCATCGAGTGAACTGTAGATTCTTAGCACCCTAATCCTTTCTAGCACTTCTAGGGGTTTTCACCTAAAAGGAGAAAGAAGGGCCAAAAGATCTAGCTAGCTCACTCAAATTATACAATGTATAATGTTATTTAGACTAAATTGATTGATCTAAGTGCAAATGAATGATCTATATGACTGATTATGAATGCAAAAATTAAGATACATGTAATGTTTGAAAACACATTGTGTAATACAATAACATCTAGAACTAAATGCAAAACTAAACAAAAATGAACCAAACTGAAAGTGTGCACTTGGAATGTGGATGATGACTAGAAATAACATTTGAAATTCTGTTGATGTTTTTTAGGCCTGGAGGGACTCATTCACCATTCTGGGTGAATCAATCCCAATTCTGCAAAACTGTGTCAAAACTTGTTTCTGACAAAAAGGTATCTAAAAATGTAGAAAACTCAAAATTGACTTGAAAGTGGGACTTATTCACCACTCATGGCAAATGAGACCACTTATGATTTTTTGAATGTTCAAAAGTGGAATCTGAAGCTTTTGATCTGCACTTTGATTCTCTATAGGTGTCTGCTTCTGAAACTCTGATTTTCAAACTTGAAAATAAGTTTTTGTTGATATTTTGATATTTTGAATGAAGAGAAGACTTTAGCAACCTTGCAACTTGATCTCCAATGATTTCCAAGTTTCTAAGAGTCATAAATCTGCAAACACATAAGACAAGAGAGAAAAATGGTTAATGTTAGGGCATAGGGGTTTGCCTTGGTCAAACCCCTTTTAGGTAATTGAACCAAAATGATGAAAGAATAGAATGAAACATGCAATAATGGAGTTAATTACCTTGCCATTCTATTTGATCTTGAAAGTCTGCAAGAAAAATGAAGAATATTCCCTTGAATGTCTGAATATTGCTACCTTAATGCCTTGAAATGATAAAACCCTAAGTTGCTTGACTTGAGATGAAAGAATAATGGATGAATAATGTTAAGTGATGTGAATCAGGGTTAAAAGAATTATATTTATGGGTAATTCACCTATTTCACTTGTTAATACCTCATCACAGGTCGACATGAAGTAAAATTAAACTTAAATTCCACTTTTTTTTCTTGCTCAAAGGTAAAAAACGGGCCAAATGCAACTCATTTGCCACCCATGGCGAATGGGTCCCACCTGGATGGGACTGATTTTCCATGCATGGAAAATGGGTCCCATAGGGGCCAATTTGACAACTAAGATGCTAGGAGATAAGTAAATAAGGTTTAAATTGCAACCTTGTCGAGTATGTGATCAATTTAAGCCTCGAGATGCACAATATGGGTTAATAGGGGCCTATTAGTAATGATGCAAAGGTGAATTAGGGCTTGGGACACATAATTCAATATGAAAGTGTGATCAAATACACTTTACAATACTAAAAGGAGGGTCTACATAGCCTAGGAAGGCACAAGAACCAATGTGAATGTGCAAGATGCATTACAACACTAGTTTATCATTATTTTTAATTCAAAAACTTTCTAGATTGATGTGGAGATGTATTTAAATACATTTTATAATGTTGAATTATGGAGAAATAAGTTTATTAAGTCTAGAAAAGCGTGAAAGTATCTTAAAAAACTTTACAACACCTTTACAAGACATTGCTTAATGCATGTTATTCAGTTTGCAAGGGTCCAAGACCTAGTGCAGATGCATAAAATGATTCACAACACCTGAATCAAGGCCTCATTAAGTCCAACTTATCATGAATTATTCCCATGTCAAGCAAAGGGTACTTTTTTCTATGCTACATTTAGCCCCCACTTTAGTGAGAGGATGAACTTGCTTCAAACTCACATTAAAGGAGACATTCAAAAGAGATCCAAATGTACAAATGGAGATGAAAAAGAATGACAAAGATCAAGAAGGTAGTCAAGCCCCCAAAATCCAAGATCCTAAGTCAAACCATCAAGATACATAATCATTGAATGGTAAGAAAGGAAAACATGGTGGAAAAGGTGCACTCACTCTGGGGCCACAAAATATTAGGTCATCCATGGGGTGAGATATCCCAAAGAAGTGGTTTAGTGAGAAAGTCATGCTAGTGTGTCAGCTTCCCATTATACAAACCATACCAAAGTTATGCTCTTAATAACATTGATAAGGCACCACAATGTAATGATTTTGTAAATGTTTTTGAATGTCATGTAAAAAAATTGTTAAAGGGGATTTTGCTTTGTTCATGTAAGGTATTCTTCTTAGGGAGCATTGCGCCTAATGTCTCCAAGAGAGGACAAGTCAGGGTTTCATATTGTTATCCATCGGATGCTTGTTTGCATTAGGCCACTTCAATTGATCGTTATTCCCTCAAGTCAAATTGTTATCCATGGGATGCTTTGTTCGCATCAGGCCGCCTCAGTTGATCATTATTCCCTCGAGTCAGATTGTTATCCATGGGATGTTTTGTTCGTATCAGGCCACTTCAGTTGATCATACACTCTTGGAAGGCATCAAACCCAATGACACCACCAAGGAGAGGACACACCACAAGAAAAACTAAATCATGCCATGAAATTTGAACAAAGATGTCTATATATGTCCCCGCTTTAAAGCGGTTGTTAACACCATTACTGTGAGCAATTGCTTTAAAGTAGAAGAGGATATGAGAGCTTATTGGAAAAGCCCTATGCCAAGTCATATGTTTTCGATAAGCCATGTTGTGAAGAAAGGTAGTATGTCACATGCGAGTCAATCTTAAGGCATGTTGTCCACATCTCAAGCTTGATCTTACACATTCATGAAAGGTTAATGATTAGCTGAAAGAGACAATGACAAGTGACATACGAGGACAAGGCTTTCTAACCCTTTACCCCCACTTAGTGCAGGAAAAGGGTGGGCCTAGAATGGATGATGGTATGTAACCCCTTGCAATGGATGCAAAACATGCAATACTGAGTATGCGATGATCCTACAACTATTGCATGAAAAGGTGCAACAACTAATGTTATTTATGTGGAAAAGGAAACAAAGTTTTTGCTTGATACATGTTTAATGATATATCTATCAAGTTAGGATGTACCAAGGTTAGAGTTTGCTTGGAAGAATCTTGAGTGATAGTATGGATGTTGAGTGAAGGTTTGTGGGATGGGTTAATTTCTATGAAAGGACAATCACAAAGACCATGATTTGGAAGAATGAGGATGGGTGTATTGTGAGCTTGTTTCTTGTGTAGTGGTGGGTAAAGAATGATAGGATTCTTAGGTGTGTCCAAAATAACTTCAACATACATAGGGGGATGATTAATGATTGGATTTTTTTGAGTATCAACAATGGTGATATGAGAAGATGACTTTATTTGGTTGTCTGCTTTCTCTAAGGTATCATTCTTATGTGCCATAATATCAACCCTAAGAGGAGAGCTAATATGTTCATCAGATGTCATAATTGAATTTAGCAAGATAACTTCATCGCTCATAGGAGAGGCATCAAGAGAAGGATAACTAGGAGTTTCATGGTTACCAATGATCACACTTTTTTGTTCAAATAGATCTTCCATCACAATGTATTTTAACACTAAACTGTCTTCTTCATGTGTAGAGAAGATATGAGGAGAAGAAAAGGGTGGATTGCCATGATTATTGATACTAGGTAAGGGAGGAGAAATTATTTTATCTTCGTGTGTCATAATGTTGTTGCAAGGGGGAGGAGGAGGAAGGCAAGAAAGAGTTGCATGATCTTGAATAATTGTGTCTTCTATCATCAAGATATCTGCATCACCAATGGGAGAGATATCAGGAGAAGAACAAGTATGATTATCATGATTATTGATGCATGCATCCTTTTGTGTCAAACCTTTAGTGGATGAACTAGGAGAGATGAAGTCTTTAAGGGCTTCATCTAACATGTCTAAGTCATCACTACAAAAGGGTTTGGGGGATAAGCTATTGTCAATTTGTTTAGGCTTCTCATGACAAGCTTTAGAGAATGAAGTGAGCGAGATAAATTCTTGAAGAGCTTCATCTAACTTGTCTACATCACCACTACTAAGAGGCTTAGATGAGAGGGTTGTTTAAATCTGAATCATTTTTTTAATTGGATCGTTTGGTGTTTTTTGTTTTTTGTTTTCATTTGCTAATGAATATGAACTAGGAACTAACGCTGAAAATGAAAATTGCAAAAGTCTAAGTGCCATGAATGTAAACAATGCTTATTGTTAATGATTTAAATGTATGAGAAGCTATGCAATGTAAAGACATAGAATGAAATGCAACTTTTTAGATTTCAAACAAAGTAATTTACTGATGACATTATGCAATAATCTGAGAGATGAAAGAATGGAAATGCAAATGTGAATTTTAACCATGCATGGAATGAGCTATTATAAGCTAGATCTAATGAAATGCATGATACATAAACTCAACCAACTAATATAGATAAGTGATGGCAACAAACAAAAGCAGGGTTTTTAGCTCTGTAAAAGGCTGTTTTAGGGGTCAAAAGGGACTGATTCGCCCAAGGTTGCGAATGAGTCCCAATATGGACCTTTTTCTTTTCAAAATTTTTAAAAATTTTTGAGGAATTTTTATGGTTTCTGAGTGATATGATGCAGAACTAAATGAAAAATGTAGAATTTCAAAAAATTTACATGAAATTAAATGCCAAAAATGCAACCTAAATGCACTTTTTATGAGTGCAAAATTTGAAACCTAGTATGCAAATGAATTCATACAAACTCTAATGCAAGATCAATGCAAGCTAGATGTATGATGGACTCCAAAATCAGACAAGAAAGCATTCTAAAAAGTAGGTTCACCAAAATGGACCATAGATTTTTGGTACCCTAATCCTTTCTAGCACTTCTAGGGTTTTTCACCTAGAAGGAGAAAGAAGGGCCAAAATATCTAGCTAGTTCACTCAAATTATGCAATGTATGATGTTATTTAGACTAGATTGATTGATCTAAGTACAAATGAATGATCTTTATGACTGATTATGAATGCAAAACTTAAGATACACGTAATGTTTGAAAACACATTGTGTAATACAACAACACCTAGAAATTAATGCAAAACTAAATAGAAATGAACCAAACTGGAAGTGTGCACTTCAAATGTGGATGATGACTGGAAATGATATTTGAAATGTTGTTGATGCTGATTTCGAGTCCTGGAGGGACTCATTCGCCATTTTGGGTGAATCAGTCCTAGTTCTGCAAAACTGTGTCGGACCTTGCTTATGAAAAAAGGGTATATAAAAATGCAGAAAACTCAAAATTGACTTAGAAGTGGGGCTCATTCACCACTCATGGCGAATGAGACCACTTTTGAATTTTTGAATATTCAAAAGTGGGATTCGAAGCTTCCGATCTACACTTTGATTCTCTATAGGTGTTCACTTCTGAAACTCTAATTTCCAAACTTGAAAATGAGTTTTTGTTGATATTTTGACTTGTTCAATGAAGAGAAGGCTTTAGTAACCTTGCAACTTGATCTCCAATGATTTTCAGGTTTTCAAGAGTCCTAAGTCTGCAAACACACTAGACAAGAGAGAAAAATGGTGAATGTTAGGGCATGGGGATTTGCCTTGGTCAAACCCCTTTTAGGTAATTAAACCAAAATGATGAAAGAATATAATGAAACATGCAATAATGGAGTTGATTACCTTGCCATGATGTTTGATCTTGAAAGTCTACAACAAAACATGAAGATTCTACCCTTGAATGTCTGAAAATTGCTACCTTAATGCCTTGAAATGATAAAACCCTAAGTTGCTTGACTTGAGATGAAAGAATAATGGATGAATAATGTTAAGAGATGTGAATTAGGGTTAAAAGACTTATATTTATAGGAAATTCACCTATTTACTATTTTAATACCTCATCATAAGTCAACATGAAGTAAAAATAAACTTAAATTTCACTTTTTTCTTGCTCAAAGGTAAAAAATGGGCCAAATGGGTCTCATTCACCACCCATGGTGAATGGGTCCCACCTGGATGGGACTGTTTCTCCATTCATGACGAATGAGTCCCATAGGGGCCAATTTGACAACTAAAATGCCAGGAGATAAGGAAATAAGATTTAAATTGCAACCTTGTCAGGTATGTGATCAATTTAAGCCTCAAGATGCATAATATGGGTTAATATGGGCCTATTAGTGATGATGAAAAGGTCAATTAGGGCTTGGGACACAAAATTCAATGTGAAAGTGTGATTAAATACACTTTACAACACTAAAACGAGGTCCACAAAGCTTATGAAGGCACAAGAACCAATGTGAATGTACAAAACACATTAAAACACTAGTTTGTCATTAATTTTAATTCAAAAACATTCTAGATTGATGTGAAGATGTATTTAAATACATTTTACAGTGTTGAGTTAGGGAGAAATAAGTTTATTAAGTCTAGTAAGTTTATTAAGGGCTCACCAAGTCACCATCTCAAAAAAATATCAAATCACCTCCTGGGAGGCTACCACTAGAAACATTAGATCATTCAGATCAATTGAGCATGTGTGCAAGAGGGCTTTCCTTCAATCAACATTCTTCACAAGATATTAGAGGTCAAATTTGACCACCTTGAAATATTCTAGAAATGTAAATGTAAAAACATAACAAACTACTTTTGCTTTTGATCTCGAAAAAATATCAAATTTGGTCAAATATGAGGGGAATTTAGGACCCCAATCCATTTAACGTGACAATCATCTAACTATGAAATATCAATCTAAATAGGAGGCCACTTTGCAGGACTGAGAGTATGCATACAATAAAATAGTCCTAGAACCCTCCAACTTTACTTTTCAAAATCCTATCAAAACTCATCAGAGGAGGTTGAAGTCTAACATACATGTTCACATATGTCAGATGAATACACTCACTAAGGGGTTTGACATCAAAATCAATTGGCTTCAATTTATGACTCTCCAAAGCAGGTCACTAGGGCAGATTTTTCAGGTGCACTTCTAAGTTTGCAAATCATCTTTTTTCATCATGGGCACTCAAAATTTGAAAATTTTGAAGGTGCCATCACAAGGTTTGATTACCAGCTAGGGGTTTGAATAAGGAAAACCCCCCATAAGAAAATCAACACAACATTTTGTTTTGCAAATTTTTAACAAGTTCAGATCTAGAAGCAAAGTTTGGAGAACATAGGAAGAAATGTAGAGATAGGAGAAAATTTTCAGGTTTTGATTTTCTAGAAAGGAGTATTGGGACTAAATTTCCACCTTGGGCATATGAGTTATAGTATACCCCTTTTCAACAATTTTTTGTAGATCTTTTTTTATCAACATATTCCAAATTCATCCCAGAAACCCTAAATTGGGACAAAATTGTCTAGTCTGGTGTATGAGTCCCAGTGCACATCAAAAGCTAGAATTTCAAAATTACAAACCTTGTTTTGGGCATGTCCAATCTTCTAGGTGCTTCTATATTTATCTCTAGTTTGTTATTCCAATTTGAGTTCCATTTTCTAGGTTAGATAGTTAGATTTGCATATTGCTTTTATTTCCTTCTTTCTAAGCATTTGGTTCGTGGTGAACCCCTTTTAAGCACACCTAAGATGACCTTGTAGCAATGAATTCTCTCAATTGAACCATTGAGTTGTTGCCTCTAGGGTTTCCTTTAATGAACAAAGAGTGAAATGGGTACAAACCCCCTAGTTGTTCCATCTCCTAAAAAGTGGAGCAACCCTATTTCCCTTTTGTTCACTAGATTCTAATTTAAAACAGTGAGTTACAATTTGATTTTTTTGTGAAATTAAGGTTGAATGCAAATGCAAATTATGACAAAATGACAAACTAGGAGGCCTAATTTAATGTGCAATTTTGATTCAATTTTCAAATGTAAATGAAAGACGATGCAATGCTATGTAAATGATTTGTAAAATGACTATTTTTTTGTATTTTTCATATTTTAAGAGGTGCAAAAATGAAATCCTAAAACCCTAAATGAGATGAAAATAATGCAAGCTAAAAAATCCTAAATGAGATTCATTTCAATGCAATTCAATGCAAATGAATGCAAAATCTAGATCTAGGGTGAAAATGGACTCCAAAATCAGAAAATTGTAATGATCACACATTGGTTTCACTAAAATGAAACATAGAAAAGGATAAAGATGTGAAATGGGGTTGATGAACTAATTTAGACTTATTTTTCTTCTATTTTATTAGGAAATGAGATCCACACAATGAGAGGGCTATCAAGCTTTAGGTGAGTCAAGTCAAAGTGTGAATCTACTGATTTTTTTTTGTGCAAGGATGAGGGTCTTGATTAAACAACACTTTACGGAGAAAGATTAAAAATAGCAAACTAACTCCAAAGTGAAATCTACAACTTGGATCTAATTGACTAAGCTCAATGTTGATTGAACCAAAAATTCAAATGCAAATAAAAGAGAGGTAAGATGATGTGTACCAATCACCAAAAGTGCTTTGTTGAAGTTGACTTGGGACTTATTCGCCCAAGGGAAAATGGGTCTTGAGTTAGGGTTTTCTTGCAACTTTCGGAAGCCTCTGTTGCAAATCTGAATCCTTCAATTTTCCTAGGTTTTAGGTTTAGAAAGTCAGATATAAATTCTAAAATTGAGTTTCCGTGAGATCACAACTTTTACAACTTTGACAACTTCTTCAATTTTGATCTTTAAAAGATCTTCAAGATTTCTTCCACCTAAATTTGCAAACACAAATCAAGAGGGAAAAATGTTTTATTTTTGGTGAATGGGGGTGTGCTTTGGTCAAACCTCATTTTAGTAATCAAACCTTGAAATGAAACAAAATAGCATGAAAGGAATGATGAATAAACAACTCTATGTCACAACTCACCAAACCCTTGAATGAACCTTCGAATGTAGATATGCAACTTGCATGAAATAACTTCAATTTATGTGGATCTTGATCTTGAAACTTGATTTGAAATAATGCCTTGAATGCTTGAATGGATCATGAACTTTACATCGTCATATTAGCTCCAAAAACATGCATCATGCAAGAAGACTATGACATGACAATTGGATTTTGATTTCTGCAATATTTCTTCACTATATCTCCTCTTGAATTCCTTGAATTTCTCTTGAAATGCTCTTGATCTCATAAATTTTCTATAGGGATGCTCACTTGAATTAATTTGCTAGGTGAAACATAGTGAAATGACCATATATTTATAGGTATGTAACATTAATTTCCCAAAATTCAAATAACACAAGTCGACATGTGAATATGGATTTGAATATGCCAAAATACGACCAAAAACGTAATTTAAATGTAGGTCTTAAGTCTAAGTGAGGACCTATTTTCCCATGAATCCTAGGTCACTCACCTAGGACACATATTGCTCAATGAGAAGTGTTATGTTTAGGCATTAATTAATTTTTGGTTTTCTTTTCAAAAAATGTGATTAATTAGGCTTGGTAAGGGGCCAATTAAGGAAAATTAACCTCAATTAATTAAGGGATCCCTAAATGAATGTGAAATCGTAAAAAAATACATTCTACAACTCTAAAATAAGGCACAATTAAGTCCATTTTAATTAATAGGGCCCTAAACTTGATGTGAATATGTAAAATACATATTACAACACTTAATTAATGCATAATTAAGTTTATTTTAATATAATTTCCTTATTAGGTGTGAAAATGTAAAGGGATACATTTTTTCTACACTATAGTATTATTTTAAGTAATAGATTTCTTTGGTGGGACATGAATATAACCTTTTTTTTTATTTGGGAAATTTCTCTAAAGATGTCCATAGGCATGGCATACACAACATGTAAAAGGAAGAGCCTCATAATCTAACTACTAAATATGATGCATACTTCTTGATGTAATCTTTATAGAATAAAGCAAAGGATTTGTTAAGATTAATTTCCACATACATATGAGCATAATAAATCGCCTTTCTCTTCAACATGTGATGAGAAGGACCCAAAGGTTTCCCAACGATAACTAAAATATAATACAAAATATAAGGTCTCTATAATTCCATTAGAAGATGGAGAAGATGAACCTAGACTGGAATCTTAGATGAGAGATCTTCAATTAGATCAAACCCCACATGCCAAGGTTTAATGAACAAGCTAGCTTGATTTATGAAAGTAAAGCCCCCCCTCAAAAGTTAAATTCTAATTATCCATTCTAGAAGAGGCCACAAAGAAGAAATAATTTGTAGCTAAAGTAGCGTTCATGTCCCCTCTAGCTACCAAGTAGGATGTGCCCAATTCTCTGGAAAAGGCAACATGGATTTAAAATGCATAAATTTATATATAAAAGTATACTCTATTATGTAAAGAACATCATCAACTATAACCTCAAGATGAATAACAAGAATGGGATGAGCCTCACTCTTTTGTAGACACCCATTAGATTAGGGGTGATTATCAACCCTAATATTAGATTTTAGCTTCATGCATAGCCTGCAAGAGAAAATTAATAGAATTTTCATGGATAAATGTCATAGCCTCATCTTTTCAAACAACATCATTAAAAGAAAAAGACAAGGGACTCCTTTGGCCGCCTCTATATCTCACCACATGTAGATCTTCACACCCAAAACCCACAAAAATATTTAAAAAAGATAAGAAATAGAAAACTAAACCACTACGAAAATAATAATAAAAAAAATCATAACACCTAATCATAAATCAAAATTTGTAAAGTTTACCCTTACATGCAATAGAATACACCAATATGCAAAGGATAAACAACACAAATATTACTTAGAAACGTTCAAATAATGGTTTCAAGAAAGCTAATCAATCAATGCAACACATGACTTAATTGGTGGTGAGGGCGAATTTACTATAATTGATAAGGTTGTTATGGCTTATTTGTGCCGATGGAGAGGGTTTTTCATAATCTAAAGAGAAAACATTAAAAAAATGTCATCATAATTGAAATTAAATAATTTTGATTGGAAATAACAATTAACAATTACATCTACCATCAATTTTTTTATAAATTTATGAATAATTTTTAAAAAAAACCTACATAATACAAATTAACTACTTAAAATAAATTTAAAAATATAAAATCACTAACTCTATTTTTTTTTTAATTATTTAAATAACCAGTTAACACTACTCTATTAACTATTTTACAAAATATCATTATGAAAAGAGTTTGCAGTTTAAATTTTTTCTTGATATTATGAAAACATTTGGAAATCTAAAATTAGGTGTACCTTGGATAGGAAAATGTGTCAAAATGAAAGACTAAGTTTGGAGAACACATTCAAAAGTTTCTAAAGAATTTTGTTTTCTTTATTTTGAAATATTAAATTAGAATCCTTAAGAAAATTTAAATAAAGATCTAAAATTTTATTTTTATATAAATTATTTTGAATTTGAAAAACTTTACAATATTTTAATAAAAAAATATATTGTAAATTGCCTTCAACAATTAATTAATATATTTAAACTATTTCTAATATTTTTGATATTTAAAAAATAAATTAATACTAATCACTTATTGATATTTAAAAAATAGATAATCTGAAAAATAAAAAATAATAATTAAAAAACATATCTATCTACTTGATTTCTATGTTTATTTTTCCAAACTATGAATAAAAGTTATCTTTGTCTATTAATGAGGTCAACGAGAAAAAATAGTTTATCATCAATCTCTGTGTGTGCAACAAAATGACTTCCAACAACCAGTCTCTGGTTATGACTGTTCTGAAGGTAATTGTTTATCAAGTTCTTCTCCAAAGCTTGGTGGCCGTACTAAGAACAACTATTCTTTGTTCATAATTCCAGAAAGATCAGATTGGACATATGTGTGATGATCATCCTTGGCAGCAAAATCATCTTGCTGGTTTGCAGAAATGCCATTTTTACTTAAAGTTGGCGCCAAAATTATTCTTATTTTGTACCATGTGGTAATATAAGAAAAAGAGAATCGGTGATGGAGATACGAACAAAAGCACGATGTGATTTTCGGAAGAAAATATGGTCGTAGATTGATGAGTGACTTTGATTTGTGTAGGAAACCGCTTCGAAGAAAGGGGGGAAAAAGTGAGCGATGGCACTGTGTGACAATGCAGAGCAGTACAATAATTTTTATTGTACGAAACGGCTCCACCTTTCATGATTCTGCATTTCTTACGTATTTTCACACAAATCTCACCGACTCCCATAATCCGCTCAGATTGTCAAAATAAATAAATGAGAAGTGAAAATTTTGCTCTGGTGTCTGAAGTTAAGTCGTCAATCGTCTACACCATTATTGTGCTGGTCCCGCTGTCCACTCCATTATTTATGTCTCTTTACCTTCGTCTTAAATGTCACTTGATATCTTCATCACCGAGTCCTACTTCTTCCTTAAATGTCACATGCTTTCTGTACGAAATGGGTCCACCTCTCACATCATTCTTCAATTTTTTCCACAAAGTTCAACTACTCCCATGACTTGTAGGGTTTCGTAATATATTTACCGCGTACTCTGGCCGTTTTCTCTCATCGGCATCGTTGACAGAACAACATAATTTGTGCAGAATCTTGAGGTTAGTCACTTGCCATTGTTTCAGTGAATTTATTTTTCGATTCTGTACGCGGGCGGATTATTTTTGATGTGTTCCTTTTCATTCGAAAACAGTTCTGTTGTTATCTGTTAAATAGATGGTATTGGCTCCCTGGTTTTATCTTTGGCTGTTTTCATAGATGCTATTGTTTTCCCATTTGTTTATTCACGTAGAGATTTTTGAACTGTGAAATGAAATTTACGTTTATTTGGTGGTTTTAAATTTTTTATTATTTTGTTTTCTTTGTTTTTAAGGATAATTTTGTGACAATTTTTCTAACAGAAATATTAAGTTAGCGATGAATGGATACCAGCTACTGTTATGCTGTAGATGTAATGGTTGTCAGAGTTATTTTTACATAGAGTGAATAGTAGTAAAAGATCAGACCATCTATGTTAAACTTATCACATTCTTCTTCACAAACCTCATACGTTGTACATTATATTTCTGCACAGTTTTGTGCCATTTTCTTGTACTTTAAAGACCAAATGTCACAAGATAAGGGATTGGTGTGACACAAAACAACTAAAATTTTAATAGACTGTGTTGAATAAGTGACAAATAGCTTGGTTTTCTAGATGGGTACATCCTCTCACATGGTTGTTTACATGGTTAGGACTTAGTGGTACAATTAGGTATCAATATACTTTTAATATGATTACATTCTTTTCTAAAGTTATGTGTCTATGTTAGTTCAACAAAAATAACGGTGCTACATTTTAGAGATTATTTTCTCAAGACAAATAAAGCTAGCATCTCTACTTTTGCATCAATTTGGAATGATTCAAAGCAATTCTAGACATGATTGTGTCTAGCAAGTCTATCCTTAAGTATTAGGTTTTTGTAATTGCAAAAAAGAATTCTCTCCAAAAATTTGATACTAGTCTTTTGTATGCAAAAAGTTGCACAATCTCGCATTTGTCTTTTTTGGTCTCCAATCATCTAGATTTCTTCTCCTAGAGTGTTGTTTTCTATTGCAAGACACATAAAGAGTTTCCTATCATTTCCTTTTTATGCACCCCTAAAAGGTTTTAGCTTCTTTTCAATGCAGAAAGGTGCACACCATTTTCTTCTTGATGTTATTTAAAATAGCTAATTCTTATGAACCTTAACTTCTTCATTCTTATCTAGTGTTGAGATCTAATGGAGAAGTAATCAATTCAATACTTTCCACTTAAAACATTTTTACTTTCTATTCTTTGATACTTTGGCACCTATGCAACCTTTAATCATTAGGTCTTGGGCCCCTGCTCATTAGTCAATTGATAGAAAATATGAAACTTGTGTCCATACTTGTTGTACAAAACATTAGTTGCATTAAAGAAAAACATTCCTATTATTCCATCTTCAATCACTTTAGACATGATGGAATGTCCTCATTTTTTGAAGCATTTTTTTGTTTATTTCAAAAACTTGGAAAAGAACCATCCTCTTAACAAGTGCTTCCATTCTAGTTTGGTGTGCTTGCCCAGTTCTCCTATAGGTGTGAAAAAATTCTAAGTCTAATTAGAACCATTAAATCATTGCACTTGAAGAACTCATGAAGAAAATATTGTACACCTTGAGTAGAATTTTTGTTTTCAATGCATATGAAATACCATTGGTAACTATCATAGATTGCGAACCATAGGGCCTTGATGGTGGGAAAGAGGTCGTTCTATTAGACAACTTTGTGTAGCCACCATAGAGTGTATGGTAGAGAGAATTGGTTGAGATATGGCTAGTATATTTATATTTTAAGAATTACAATAAACAATAATATAATGATGAAGTGATTTTTTCATAATACAACAAGTTTTCCAATGTTTCTTTTATATAACAAAATCCCATAACCTTTTAGTCCAAACTATGTCAAATATTATAGCTTTGCCAAATATTGTCTCTCTCCTAAACAATCTCATATTATTCTAAAAAGACCACATGTGGTCATCAATCATGTAGCAATAGTAGCTGCCTCAATGCAAGGCTCAAAAGCTAATATGATTGCTCTTTAGAAAACCCTTTTGTGATCTTAGTTTATTCCAAATAATACATGATTTAAAATTAATATTACATAAAAAAACTCTTAAAGCACTTGGGCTTTCACCCGGATATTGCCACAATTACATTGAATATTCACTTTTTTTTTTAAATTATGTTTGGGAATACAAACTACTTGTAAATGACATGAATATTTAAATTCAACATTATACCTTCCCAGTTACAAAACTAGATTTATGCTCTATATCAAAAAATTTCCACTTAATAAGAGTGGAAAATAAAGTTGCCTTACTTACACCAATAAATATTACTACTTAATAAAAATAATTTAAAATGATGTGTATGAAAATTAGGAAGATCTAGGAGATAAAGAGACAAGCACAATGAACAATATACAACTATTATATTTAGTCAACCCAAATGTAATGAGTACAAAACTTTGCTTAAATAAGCAAGGAAGAGGCATTGACAAGTGCCCCAGAAGGTGGCAAAAATGAGTAGAAAAGTGTCCTATAGGTGCCAACCTTAGGAACACTTGGAGTGTGCAAACCAACAACCTCTATGACCAAGTCATCAACCTTGTGTGCCAAATGTTGAGTGGCATTTGAGGTGAGATAGAAAGTCTTCCAACCTCAAAAGGTGTGTGCATGAGGTTTACAAAAAAACTTGTTTTCACCTCAAGAGGCTTAAAGGTTGCACACTCAGTTAGACAAGAAGTTGTTTAACCTTATCAACCTAAGTACACCTAAGTACAGTGAATAGATTAATTATTCATACTAACACCCCCCCTTAAGTGATACTTGGGGAGATCACAAAAACACAATTAGATAGAAATGGGTTCTGATTGGAGGCCATGTTAGCTATCCATGTACAATGCATTCTCACTATGTTGCAGGGTTCGTACCCACAGGCCCCGAACCCGGTTCGGGTTCGTCTGTGGGTACGTGCTGGGCATGCACCCTGTGTGTACCCAGCACGAACCCATGGGCCAAGTTTTGAAAAAAAGGGCCCAAACTTGATTAAAAAACTTTCTTTTTTTTTCCTACTAACCGTAAAACAACATTGATCATTTCATAGTATGATACTTGATCATTGATCATTTCATAGTGATGATTTCCATTGTGATAATTCAATGTGTAATGCAAAGGAAAATCTGGGAATCAATACTAAGCCATTCCAACTTTCAAATATGATTGATACACAATAGATACCTACTCAAAAATTAATATCAGACCTGTACATACTCAGAATAACCAACAAAGAGCAGATCATAGTATTCCAAAACTATGCCAGACCACAGCAATACAAACTGAGCTTATATTTGCAGCAGATACATTACATACAACGACCAGAATTGACAGCAACCTCAAAAATTTGCAGTAGATAATAGTACAACATATAATCAGCATTACAACATTATATCCACTCCATAGATACTAACAGTAAATCTGATAACCCAAATCTGAAACATACTACTCAATATTGGACTGAGTTTACCAAGCATATTCAGAAATACATATTCAGACTTATTGCAAGAACTTCCTGTGTTATGTTTAGAGCTGATGTATGAAGTTAATCCTCAGAAAATTAACAGCAGATAGAAGAAAGTCTGTACTCAATCTGAGACAAGGTTATAATCTTTTACAACTTCTCACAGTCTATTTGTAGCAGCAAATACATTGATTTATAACACCAGATAATAGAATGAACAACAGTTACAAGTAATACAATGAGTTTATAAATATCTCAGACCTGGGAATGTGTTTGCCAGGGTAAATGTATGATGAATCTTGCTCGATCAATGATCAATGATTGTGAATATTTATCTTTGGCATTTGGCATTGATCAATGATCAAGCATCATACTATGAAATGATTTAGTTTTACAATTCTGTATATTTCTCTTCTTTTTTTTTGTGTGTATATATATATACATATACACACACGTACCCATACGTACCCAAACCCCTAAAAAAAAATTTCATGTACCCACGTACCGGGTTCTCGTACCCACACCCGTCCCCGAACCCGAACCGGTAACTTAGCATTCTCATAAAGTGGAGTAAAGGAGAAAATCTAGTGGGAACAAAACTCTCCTCCATATAGAGAACTAGAAGGATTAAAGACCTTTTTAAAAGATGTCCCTTGATGATAGGAACATGACGATGAAGAACTCCTGAAGCATGTAGAAGTTGTAAACTCTGTCGAAGATGGACTGGTGCTTGTTGGAATCAACGAATCTTCAAGATATGTAGATCAAGATGTGAGATACAAAACACTACATGAGTGAACATATGAACACTGCTCAACCAATGTACACAAAGTTAATCAAACTTTGTGTACACAAAGTTAATCAAACTTTGTGAAGTCGATAATATAGATAGTACTGTGATGAGGAGTACTAGAATCTCAAAATGTGATCCATTGAAATAATCCTCCATACGAGAGATCAAGATAGAAGGTTCATGAGGCCTCCCAAAGAAGATTTTGCTTCATTGAAAGAAGCATTAGCATAACACATGTATAATAATGCAAAAAAAGATCTATGGTAAAATCGTGCCTTCAACAAAGGCATGGCATACACATGTATGATTCAAAGTTGCAAAAGAAGGAAAGTTGCACTAACTTTGCACCACCTTCACTCCATTCTCTTTTGCAGCTCCCACAAAGCTCTACCTGGGTGACTCCACTAAAGATTTGCAGGGAGATTAGATTCCTTTAACAGAGGAAAGCCATGTGGGAAATACAAAACAAGTCAACCTATATAGATCGATCAAATCAAAAGGAGGATAAAGGAGGATTATGTCAAGAGTGCCACCCAAAAAAGACCTGTTGTTGTGTAGACAAAATCACGTGCTAAGGAATTAAAGGGTGTGCTTGTTGGCAAGTCACCTCTATTAGCAAGGATAATCATGGACATGTGATTGTGAGAAAATGTCACAAATCTAAGACCAAGCCTAGATCGTGCGAGTTGTGTGCGAGCCCTCCAAGAGTGATCACAGGCTTGGCAAAGTGTGATTCGTTGCATTGAATCCAAACCCGCTTTCATGGATAGAACTCATAGCCTCATCTTCTCAAACAACATCCTTACAAGAAAAGGCAATAGCAATGGCAATAGAATTCGTCATAGTATGAAAATTCTACTAGTTCTATCCATGGAGTGTTTGGAAGAAAATGTTATATTAGAAGAGATGAAGAAAACTTAGGAAAGTTTGATACAAGATCTAATGAAGGTATCTTTCACGATAGGAATGCACTGACCGCAATTTGCACTATACTAAATGC
Source organism: Sequoia sempervirens (assembly GCA_007258455.2). Classification (NCBI taxonomy): domain Eukaryota; kingdom Viridiplantae; phylum Streptophyta; class Pinopsida; order Cupressales; family Cupressaceae; genus Sequoia; species Sequoia sempervirens. The sequence continues at coordinate 72,658,390 of VDFB02000363.1, forward strand.
AATAGAATTTTCATGGATAGAACTCATAGCCTCATCTTCTCAAACAACATCCTTACAAGAAAAGGTAAGGGATCCTTTCAACCCCCTTTAGATCTCACCATATGTAGATCTACAATACGAAAAACCCACAAAAAATATTTTTACAAAAGTAGAAAACTAAACCACTACAAAAAATAAAAAAATAAAAAAATAAAAAAATAATCAAATCATAACACTAAATTCAAAGAGTTTACCCTTACATGCAATAGCATGCACCACCATGGAAAGGATACACAAACAAAATATTACTTAGAAAAATTTAAATAATGGTTTCAGGAAAACTATTTAGTCAACAACACACGAATCAATTGGTGGTGAGGGGGAATTTACTATAACTGATATGGTTTTTATGGCTAATTGAGAATTAATGCTTGAGATGTCAATAATTTGTGCAAATTGGGGATGGTTTTTCATAATCTAAAGGAAAACATTCAAAAAATGTTAAATAATAGTAATATAAGATTCATCATAATTGAAATAAAATAATTTTGATTGGAAATAACAATTAACAATTACATTTAGCATCAATTTTTCTAGAAACTTGTGAAATATTTTTTTAAAAAACCTATATAATACAAATTAACTACTTAAAATAAATTTAAAAATATAAAATCACTAACTGCAAAAAAAAAAATTACTTAAATAACCATATAAAACTATTCTATTAACTATTTTACAAAATATCATTATGAAAGGAGTTTGTAGTTTAAAATTATTCTTAATGTTAATATGAAAACATTTGAAAATCTAAAATTAGGTGTAGGTGTTGAAAAAAAGAGGCTAAGCACCCTGGATAGGAAAATGTGCTAATACCGAAGACTATAAGTTTGGAGAACATACTCAAAAGTTTCAAAAAAATTACATTCTTTATTTTGAAATATTAAATTAGAATTCTTAAAAAAATGAGATGATCTAAAAAAATTATTTTTATACAAATTATTTGAATTTGAAAACATCTACAATAATTTTAATTAAAAAATATATTGTAAATTACCCCTAATAATTTATTGAGAATTTCAACTATTTCTAATATTTTTATATTTAAAAGAAAATTGATACTAATCACTTTTATACACTATCTCATAAATAAAAATAATAATAGAAAGATAATCTACTTGATTTCTCATGTTTATTTTTCCCAACTTCGAATAAAAGATCTCTTTGTCTATTAATGAGACCAATGAGGAAGAATAGTTTATCAACAATCTCTCTATGCAATAAAATGACTTGCAACCACCAATAGTTGAGCACCCTAACTTTGCGCTTCTCAAATTACTCCCAATTTTTTTATCTTTATCTAAAAGTAATTGTTTATCATGTTCTTCTCCAAAGCTTATCGGTCGATTCTTTGTTCATGATTCCACAAAGATCAGATTGGACATGTGTGTCATGATCATCCTTGACAACAAAATCATCTTGCTAGTTTGCAAAAATGTCATTTATACTTAAAGTTGGTGCCAAAATCATTTCTATTTGGTACCATGTGGTTGTTCATGACAAAATGTAGATAAACAAAAAACTAAAACAAATAAAGATTCAAATATACACAGATAAAACAAAGACACGAATTTAATGTGGTTCACCATCAAAAGGACTACATCCACCAAGGAAAGCAGGTCACACTATTTCATTAATCAACCCAAAAATACATCAGTCTTCATCTACACCAAAAAGGAATTATATCAACTCTTTAGGCAAGTGAAGAGACATGGGAAGAAAAAGATGAAAGGGCAATGACAATTGGGCTTCATTTCCAACAATCTCCCACTTGAAGTCCAAACCGTACTGTTGTTCTCGCTTTCCTTGAAATTCATTGTTACTTAATTATAGTAGCAAGTAGCTCTAGTCCATTGTATCGTTCTTAAATTCCAATTGAGCCGCCAACAACAACAAGCGATGTAATATCTCAGACACTTTAATAGCCTTCCCTTGAAGCCCCTGCAGGGATTTGACACTCTCCAAAACAAGTCCTGTCACAATAAGACAATGCATCCACTGCAAGAAAACTGCACCACCCTCTTCAAATTCAGTTACATGATTCACTGGAATCTAATATTGCAGTCCAGTTTCTTCAGATTGATCAGAATCATTAGAAACAAATAAACACCCAAAGCTTTTTGAAATGCACTCATCTTCAATTTCATTTTTAACAGATAAATTTGCTTTAGACAAAGATGCATTTGGTAGATCGTCAGGTTCTGTAGAACTGTTGTGTTCGGCTCCATCAACATTTACCTGAATAAAACACCGTGGCTCAGGATTCACCAAAGTCACCACTTTGCAGATTTTTGAAGTACTCCTTGCACGGAATGGCATGAAACGATGCTCCCAAACCGAGCACCCAAACATTTGGTGTTGTTTCTTTCAAGGCTGAAACAAGAACACCAATTGTTGAACCGACATCCTTTTCATGTACCGGATTCATTTCATTTGGCTGATTTTCAGACTTCTTCAAAAACCAACAATTCTTTTTGACATGGCTTCAATACCAATTGTTGATGACAAAATGCAAATAAACGAAAAACTAAAACAAATAAAGAATCAAATACACAGATAAAAAAGACACGAATTTAAGGTGGTTCACCATCTAAATGACTACATCCACCAAGAAAAGGAGGTCACACTATTTCATTAATCAACCCAAAACTACATGAGTCTTCATCTACATCAAAAAAGAATTATATCAACTCTTCAAAACAAGTGAAGAGACATAGGAAGAAGAAGACGCAAGAGCATGACGGTTGGGCATCATTTCCAACAGTGGTAATATGAGAGAGAGTCGGTGATGGAGATAAGAACAAAAGCATAATGTGATTTGCGGAAGAAAATATGAAGGCCGTAGATAGATGAGTGGCATCGAATTTTTAAGGAAACCGCGCGGAAGAAGGGCGACAAAAATGTGAGCGATGGCGCTGTGTGAAAATAAATTTTTATAGAGGTTATGAAAAATCACAATCTACTGTGTGAAAATGCAGAGCAGTACAATAACTTTTTATAGAGGTTATGAAAAATCACAATCTACTGTGTGAAAATGCAGAGCAGTACAATAACTTTTTACAAACGTTATGAAAAATCACAATCTATCTATGTTCCATTCTGTACGAAACGAGTCCACCTTTCACATGATTCTGCATTTCTTCTACGAATTTTCATACACAAATCTCACCTACTCGCATCCTTCCACGCAGTTTCGTATACAGAATAAACGACAAGTGAAAATTTTGCTAGTTCTGCTGTCCGATAGTCCGCTCCATTACTTTATGTCTCTTTTGTCTTCTTCCTAAATGTCACTTGTTATCTTCATCACCGACTCCCACTTCCTTGCGTCTTTCACATTCCTTTGAGGCATTTTGTCAAACAGTTGTGTCTTGTCTTTGATCCCACGTTTTGTAGGCAGGCCCAATTTTGCAGTTGCAACTTTAGCATGTGAGAAGATTCTGACCAATGTCACGTCTGGCTGTACACATATATAAAAAATCATTTGCTTATTTCCGTTATATTTCTGATTCACCCGACTGAATTCTTTGCTTATTTCCATTATATTTCTGATTCACCTGACTGAGAACAACTATCTGGGAATATATATATATATATATATATATTTATTGTGGATTTGAAGGCCCTAAGGTAGTACCCTAAGCAGGGTTAACTAGTTGTAAGTTTGAAAGTTTAAAAATTCTTGTGATATTGTTATCAGAATTCAATTGTGTAGTTTTAGAGTCAAACTCATTGACCCATGTTTCATAAGTAGTGGTTCACAAGAACCCATCTCTCACGATAATGAATGGTCCATTTAGCACTCATTGCATCTAGGTGATGTTCACATAGGTGAAGCAACTGGGCCTTCCGGGAGGTCACCCATCCCAGTGCTACTCCAACTCAAGCGTGCTTAACCATAGAGTTTTCCCCAATGTTAAACCCACTTAGCTTGCAAAACCTTAAGCAAGTGTCGTGCCTTATGAACCATTCATTATAGAACCCCTTTAGCTCATCAATAGAACCCCATTAACTCATCAAGGTTAAAAATTCTTTCTTTTATATGTCTTTAAATGTGATAGTTGATTCATTGAATGATTATTTTAGTAAGGGATGGGGTGAAGTACAAGTCCATGTCCCACTCCATGTAAAGAGCCATGTACACCAATGTTCTTGTAAGAGGAGTGCACACCACATGGATGACATGACACCTTGATTTATGCATGGTAGATGGTCTTGTTTGAGACAACTCTTTTTTCCTGGTTGGGAGTGGTCCTTGAAGGAAAAAAATCTAGAGGAGCTCTCAAGAGAGACACTTAGAGAGTCAAGCTTACAACAATAGAGATCTTGCAAAATTAAGGTTAGTGTATACTTACCTTTTGATAAAATTAAGGTGACACATGGTGAGTATAAATTTCCGAGTGAGTCCATACATGCCATCACGGGGAAACATGCTGGGGTACAATGTAGACGAGGCCTACCAAAAAAACATCACATCGATGTCATATGCCATTACATCGATGGCATAATGCCGTAACTATATGTCATCATGAAAACCCATGCGAATAAATAAAGGAGCATTTAACTTTTAGATAAGAGTTTGATAATAGTATTCATGGTAGTGAATAATAATATAATTTGTCTATCATCATTGTGTACATAAAAAGTAAATAAAAAACATGATTGATCTATATTTATAAAAGCTAAAACTATTAAATAGGGGAGAGGGCCGAGTAGTCATGCAGGGTCTAATAGTCGCGCACTCAATTGTAATTATAATACCCAATAGTTGTTTATATAATGTCCAATAGTTGTGATTTGACTACCCATAATTAAACAAAATGTATGCTTCATTTTTTTTTTTTATTGAGAAAAATGTTGACATCTACTCTTTTTTTAGAGGGGTAAATGCTTTTGGAACGATGAGGTTACAAATGAGGGATCTCATCCCCAATAAAAAATTTCAACAATTACATCTGAATAGGGTTTGAACCATAATGACAAGAATAATGGCAAAACAACTTAACCATCACACCATGCAACTATTGACAAATAAATCTAAACTCTTAAACAAATATACTAGTAATATTATTTTTATTTCTCATATCATAGTGTTAATTTTATTTTTTTAAAATAAATGATTGACATATCGATAAAAAACAATACAAATATGTTTTATACATTTATATTTACTTTATATATAGTATAAAATCAATAATACTCTATATTTATATAATGTATATATAGACAAAAATATTACTTAGAAATACATTAGGTTTTGTATATGACTAGTAACTTATTGTTTAAAAGATAAAGAGAGATATTCTTTTTCAAGTATCTATTCCACATATGGTCAATTGATTAGAAAGTAGGTACTTGTAGAAGGATATTTTAGCAGGATATATTTCGTGTCTTTCATATAGATTTTTATAAGATAGATATGCTAGTTACTTTAAAATGTCATGCATCTCCAAACATAATTACAATTACATATATATAAAGAGGACACACATTTCAACTACCCTTAGAATTATCTTAAACACCAGCAATATACAAATGACAAAAAATGATATATAATTATTCAAATAAACACTTATAACTCTTCTAATATGATGTATATTCTGTTTTTGAATAAATATAAATTGTCTTATTACAAATTTCAATGAATATAAAATGTTTTAATATTATTCTATTAATGTCAAATATATTTAAATGAACATAATAAATATTTTTATTTGTCAATTCATTTTATAGAAATAACAAAAAAATATTATAAACCTAACAAAAATATCTTTAAAACATATATTTAAAAATTAATATCAAATTTTTAAATATTTAATTAAAAATATTAAACACCTCAAAATGAATATATATATTATCTTTTAAATAAATAATCGAAAATATCTTATCTTTCCATGCATATGGAATCTCTTAAAACTTAATTATCCGAGGAAAACATAAAGAACAAGTAAAAGTTCATTGCTTAAGTGGCCATCTAGAAAGGTCAAGAAAAAGTAAAGTGCTTTAGTTCAAACTTCATGAATGATTGGAGAAAGGGAACGTAAAAAAGAAAAAAGCACACATGCTACTTGAGTTTATTCTCTTTCTTTCTTATCATAACATTTTTACGCAGAAGGCGTGTCCCTCATTGAGCTTTCGAAGCTCATTTTTACGATCGACGGTTGGAAAGCACGAAGGCGCTTGGCAAGGTTCTCCATCCATCCACAACCGTTGATCGTTTAACTCTCCTTCCAAAATCTCTGCCTTCGGAAGAGACAAGAACGGGGAGAGAGCTAGGGCTACGGGAGGAAAAGAGAGGCCGTTCTTTCTGCAACTCAACTTAACCCTAATCAAGCCGTCCTTTCTGTATTTCGCCCAATCCTTCATTTCCTGCCGCCATTGGTTTCCTTGCCGTTTCTTGGCTGGTTGTTGCTCGCCTGGTCGGTGTCTCCTTGCTCGCCTGGCGGTGGCTATCCATTGAGGCATTTCTGTTCTACCTTCTGGGCTTCCTTTGCCGCCCTTTTGGCAGGGGATTTTTGTGCGGCCAAAGACCCTCTTTGCAAGCAGTCTTGCCCTCTTCCTGTGGCTTTTTCTGGTAGGTATTTGGCGTTTCACCTAATCTATGCGGTTAAAGGCAGAAGCTAGGAAGTTGGGGTGTGAGCAGATTGAGGGGTTGAGTCAGTCTCAGTCCCCTATTAATCCTGGCGTGGATGGCGAAGCTTTAGCTATCAATGACATGCAATGTGTGGTTGGTGTGGAAGCTGACAAACCCTCGGAGATGAATAAAGAGTGATGATTGTGTGGACGAAGACAAAGTGGAAGTAATGGGTAATCAACTGAAGGAGCAGACAAGCGATATTTCAGGTAAAACTTTTGAATGTCTGCTTCCTGATGATGTGGTTGATAGCATAATGGAATATCAGCATAGATCTGTTATCTTGTTCTTTTTAAGAGGAATCCCATTTGAACCTGATTTCTTCAAATGGGCTAAAATGAACTGGGAAAGTAAGGGATGGGAAATAGAAACACTGAGAGGGCTTGGGAAAGGCTACGTACCACTAATTTCATCACTCTGTAGTCAGATGTCCACCTCTTAAGCACATGTACAAGGTCATTTTTGAAAACCATTTTTTATGGTTTATTTGCCAAGTACATGGAGATAATCAAGGTAATTTTTCATTAAAAAATATCTATTTTTATAATTTTTATTTTAAAATGTTATGATTTGCTAATTTTTCTGTTTAGTTCATTAAAAATCCCATTGAATATCTATATGAGGCCATGGACAAGGCCAAAGAGGCAATCTGGCATTTGTATAGATCAAATTAAAATAAATCCCTTTTTTATGTGCATTTTTCTCATGTTTCTTTATGTTAAGTAGACCACTTTATCTATATGGTTAGTTTACTCGTGTTGTTGAAATGTGTGTGGGTGGCCAACCTCACCATGATGTGAATATTGTGGATACAACACAATGTTAAAACAAGGCAAATATATGGTTATTGTTAATTTATAACAAATCTAAATCTCTATTTTTCTTATTTCTATGATAGATTGTAATTGAGCTTTCATGTCATTGAAGAATTTATTATCAATGTTGACAAACAATAGAAGCTGATAGAGAAGAAAATTATATTAGTATGCGGAATAGAACTTGGTTCCACTGTCAGATTACCGTGAGAATGACAGAATTTGTACTTGGAACGTGTTTCTTGCACTTGAGCATTGATTTTTAGTTTGTTTTTCAAATCATTTTAATATATTTTTACTGCTATTGTTTTCTATTAATACTACATTTTTGTTAAATTTAAGGTTTACTACATTTCGAAGGGAAGAATTTTAGATCATATTTTCAGTTTTAACCTTGCAAACAGGGGACTGTAATATTGCAATCTCTAATTGCAAAACTCTCCACACATGAACTTTTTGAAACATTATTATTACCTAATTTCATAATCTGGATACTTATCTTAATTTCTGCTATTTTTTTGTAAGTTGTATGTTGGCCTATGGGTGTGGACAGCAAACTTTATCTTCTAAAAAAATTCTGCTCTTTTTTGTAAGTTGAAATATGGGATGATAAAATCAGGTTTATATATTTTAATATCTAAATCCCCTGTACTTTCCTATTCTTTTTAAATAAAATACTATACTTCAAAAAATTGTTTATGGAAAATTTTGATCTATTCTTTGCAATTTGTGGTGTAAAATTTAAAATGTAAAAGAAGAAAGTGAGATTGTATGATCCTCATTAAAAAAAACTACAGCTTTAGATTCAAGTACAGATGGAATTACTTATGAATATAAATATTGATCACTGCAAGAGCCAACATTTCTGTGTTTGTGCATGCTTATGAAGTCATCTAATTTTTGAAGATAAATATTTTAGAAATACTACTAAAATATTACTTCTATGGCCATGTAGAAATATTACTACTAAAATATTTTTGTGTTTGTGCATACTTATGAACTCAATCTATTTTCTGAAGATAAATATTATCAGTCCGTAGATATTCCTGGTATCCACTCCCTCAAAGGGCTGCATTCCTGTTAGAATCTCATAACAAATCATGGCAAAGCTGCATACATCTGCTTTACGAGTATATTGCTTTAGGATCTCCCTGTCTATTTTAAAACCTTCTTGGGGATATTGGAAGACTTCCGGCACCCTCCAGTAACAAGTTCCCCTGGTGACTTCAGGGGACTAGAAAATGTAAAGCCTTAAACTGGACTCCCCAAAATCACACAGCTTAACTCGCCCGTACCCTTGTGCTTTAAATTCTGGTACTTCTGAAGGCTCTATGAGCACATTAGATGCCTTGAGATCCATGTGCATGATTCTTTGGCTGTGAAGGTACTCCATTGCCCTTGAGATTTGAAGCATTGTGTCAACTGCAACAGGTAGTGGCAAAGGTGGTCTTCCTCTGACTCGTTCTTCCAGTATTTTATCCAAGCTGGAGCTGACGAATTCCATTACAAGATAGCAATATTTTTCTGTCAAACACACACCTATCAATTGAACAATGAAAGGGTTCTGCAGCTTTGCGTGCACAGCAATTTCCACTTGCAGTAGAGAGTTGAAATTCTTGCAAAATATGGGGATCTCCTTAACAACAACCTTCACTCCAAGCCATAAACCCTCGTACACTTCTCCAGAAGAACCCTGCCCAATAACTGCAAGTTTAGGAAACAAATCTTTGGCATCAATTTGCAACCACAGAGACACACGGACAGAAGAGAAGCCAACATACAACTAAAACTAATATTTTACATTGAACCATTTTTTAAATATTCAGGCGAAACAAAGCATTGGTGAAAGAGCTCAGAACTCCACCCCCACAAGCAGAAGAACTTCACTTTCCAACCCAGTATTCTCAGTCATTCTTTGGACAATTCAAGTCTTGTTTCTGGAAGCAATGGTGGACTTACTGGCGGAGCCCTGACTATAATAGTGTTAGATACTTATTCACACAATATTTTGGAAGGTTAGCATAAAATCATATGTAGTTCCATTCAAGACATCCTACTTTCCAAAAAAAATTAGCTACACAGACTACCAAAATATCAAATGACCTATTTCTAGCCCTAGTGAATACCTAGCTTCTGATTACCTTATTAGCTAACTAGACATCTTTTGAACATCAGGAGCAACAAGACCAATCTTTTTATTGTTGCGGGTGCCTAATATGAATTTTTAATCTTCTTAGAAGTCAATAGTTGTTCAACTGTGCAATTTTCTTCCAATTCTCATGTTTCTTCATTTTTATAGTTGATGCAGAAAATTCCAAACTCGTGGTTTTGGTACTACTGAATATGCCATGTTTCATGGACTGTGTATGGTCTAATTGCCTCACAGTATGGAGATGTCACAAACCAATTACAAGTGACTGGTGAAAGTTCCCAACCACTAAATCAGTTTGTGGAGGATTATTTTGGATACAAGCATGATTTCTTAGGTAGAGTCGCTGTAGTGCACGTCATATTGTCTCTGTTCTTTGCATTCTGCATCAACGCATTTAAATTCCAGCAAAAGTGAAAGCAGAGGAGTTAAACAAGCATAGAAATATGCTTCTCTCCTCTTTGGGTTAGACCGGCTGAAATTTACAATTTTAGAGAAAAGCTTATTACAAAATGGGCCACAGGCTGCCAACTGGGAGAAGTAGGAAATATTCGACAGCTGTAAAACTCATTTCAATATTAAGTATATTGGCAGTAATAGAAGAGCACTATCTGGTTTCCTATCCCAACATTTTTCTCTGAATAATTATCTATTCATGTGAAATCTCCTCTTATTCAAGCAAACTTGTACTTAGATTGCATGAATAAATCCAACAAAAATAAGCTCTCATTGCAATCATGATTTCTTAGCTAAATGTGATACTTCAGTTCAATATTGAATATCAATTTTTAACCCAACTTCAATTATTAGCTATATAACAAAGTCTCTCACAATTCCCACACTTCATATACTGGTTTGCTATTGTAAATCTAATTTTTACCATGACATTGTGACCTACGATAGTTGTGGCTTTGCACTGACCAATTCTCAGGCTTCAAAAAATCATGACATGATTGGAACTTGGGGAAAATTCATAGCTTCATAATATCAATCTGATTATTTGAATCCAGTTAAACAAACAACAAGCATGCTCTTCTGTAACATAGTTTTGGCCATTTGAATAAAAATTTCATCGGAAGCAAAAATAGAAGGCAATCATAAATATAGGTTGTTCAGGTATTTTAATCAATGAAAATAAAAGAGGAGCTTGCGCTCAATAGGCTATCACATCCCCCTTGTCTCATCAAAATATTTCTCCTGACAGGTTTCCTTAATGAATTGTTTTTGCCAGTACAGCCTTCCTCACAGGCTTGGCGTGTTTGGACCTCCTGCCAATCAGAAATCTTGCTGGTGAATGTTGCATAATAATGAATGACATTGTTGGGGTTTTTGATATGTCGATTTACTGCTTGAAATTTTTAAATGAAGAATTATGATTTTCTTGTCTTTAATCTGACTTTTGTTTGGTACTATCATTGGTTTTGTGGGGAAGGCAATGCTCTCATATTTTTGAAAAGCAACAGATGTGGGGATTAATCTATAAGGAAAAATTATGCAATTCACATATTTCCAATTATGGAGGCTAATTTGGTATCAAATTTGCAAAAGCTACTTAAATTCCCTGTCTGCACCGTGCTTTTTCTTCTTCTAGTCAGAAAAATTGTAGGTTCCATTTCCATCTACCCATTTTTTGTTTCTTAATAAATGTGCTATGCATTTCACGACACTTTTTAATCTGCTACACTCCTTGCAATGGTGTTGGAAACTCTTAAACAAGGGTAGGATCCTTGAAATATGTTTCAGCTAATTTCTGCCTATAATCTCCAGATTGGAAGACAAAATCAAGCATAAGAACCAGAACCTATCACTAATTGACCTTCCACAACTCTTCGGCGTACCCATTGCACACCAAGGTGCCATTGCTAGTTCTTACACCGAATATAAATATAAATGTGACCACCTTTAGCGCAATCTCAGGGCAGGCGACTCATTTTTTACAGTGGGAAGGAAACATCTCAGGAAATATTAACGTCTCCAGGGTTCAGCGCGGCAGTAATGATTTGTTAGGTGCGCAACACATCCTTTAACTATTACTTTCATTCCACCTCTTCTCTGATTTTATTTTTTATATAGATTAACAACGTTCTCATCTATGTTTTGTATTAAAATTATTGTAAACTTATTATAAAAAAATTATATAAATAATAAAGAAGAATGTCTATCATTTTAAAGGTTGTTAAATTAAATTTATTTGTATATCATAATATATTAAATAATATAATTTGTTTAAAAATATGATATTTTCATAAATTATGTATTTTAAATTATAAAATTGAGTTCAAAATTATGTATATTTTTTAATAATTTATGGAGATTATTTTTTTCATAATCATTGAGCTTAAGCATATTATAAAGTCATATAAATTAAGTTGAATAAGATTAGATTCTCATTGTCTAACAAGTAAATCTTAACCATTTCAAATAAACTTCTGATTAACATTAACACTAACACACATATCTTAAATACATCCATCTCAAAGATGCTAAATAATATATATAATAAAATCATTTAAATTAAGTTGCATAAGATTGGATTCTCACCATCTTACAAGTCAATCTTAACCACTTCAAATAACTCCAAATTTATATTAACACTAACATAGATATCTTAAATACATCTCAAAGATGTTAAATAATATATATAATTATTAACACTAACATAGATATCTTAAATACATCCATCTCAAAGATGTTAAATAATATATATAATTAAACCATATAAGTTAAGTTGAATAAGATTGGATTCTCATTGTCTTCAAATTTAAAATACTTTTATATTTTTTACAAGCATCACAATATTTACTTTATATAATTAAAATAAATGATTTTTTAGCTATGTTCCACGACCTGTCGGGGACGGGGGGACAGTAGGGGACGCATTTTTGGGACGTTTCCTAAGGGGCAATTTTTAGGGGACGGCAGGGGACAACAACATACAAAATACATACATATATATATATATATTACAACCAACTATCTAGACTCCCGACTAGGAACCTATACATGGTAATTGCCCCTGCTAGTACCGGGAGTGATGGTAAAGGTGGGAATGCGGTCACTGGAACGGACCACACAGAGAGAGGTGATCTATGCATAGTCATTCCAGGCCCGCGCATGTTAGAGATAGTAGGATAACATTGATAGAACCTAAAATGGGGGAAACACTTGATAGACGAGGACTAGAAATCGCGGGATCAACGGCTCCTCCAGAATGACTGGTAATACCACTTAGGGGCGGATAGACCGTCCACCCAGTGCCGATACCCACTTCTACCAAGGTTGGGCTTAATGGGAGCGACGGCGAAGGCGGCGACGACTGGGAGGGAATGTTATTCAATCGTGGAAATGCCATGTCGGGTGCACCTATAGGAATCAGAATGAACCAATTCCCAAATCCACCTATCACCGCCGACATCACCATAAAAGAGGTCATGGGAAAAGCGTGAGCCGTTATTAAAACATTATGGAGTTGATGATTCCCACCAAGAATTTGATCGTCGGGTTGTGCTAATTCCATACGAATTGATACTGAAAAGCATGTGCCCATCACTCTAGCAATGGCACCGAAGATTGAATGGAGAGTCCCTATATCCTTGTGGTTAGTGGAGAACAGCCATCAAACCGAATTCTAAAAAAACGTCAACATCCTCATCTTCATTTTTCTATCCATTCCGTATCGTATACGCCAGTTGAAGAATATTCCTTGTTTGAATAAACTTGAGCCGCTCCTTCCTCTTGATCATATAGAGCAGATCTTCGCGATGTCGACTAAACGTATCTTCAAACCCCGGGCGAAATATATCCGGGGAAATGAATTGTGACGCGGGGGTGAGATCCATAAGCAAGTACTATGAATAGAATTCCACAATTTCCGATTGATGCATAATCGCCCTCGAAATAACATGAAGGGTGAAATCTGTGGCTGCTAGTTCAAAGATTATAAAGTCCATGAGAAGCTTTGAAGTCATTCCAGTTCTGATCAGAGCAGCGTCGGGATAGTATTGAACCGATTCGTTCCGATGCAGTAGGCATTGAACCGACTGAACCTACTATAGCCCCTCTATTCCCGAAACTAGAATGGAATGAAGCACCCCAAATTCTAGTGGTGGGGGGGCTCGATAGACCCAACGGCACTATAGTCCACGACACCCCCTACGGGCATCGACATGGCTTCATCGGCACTATAGTTGGTTCTATACTCAACTATATTTTAGTTTTTCTCGATTCTATACGTAACATGCCTACCCGGACTTCGAATAGTAGGGGCCTGGAATTGGCTATCTTATATCCACCCACCCGCCCTTCAGGACCGACCTATTCGCCTTACCCACCGACCATACCCGCCTTGGGTGGTGGGGTTTTGGGGGGGAATTATAGCAGCCCATGGGGAACTATTACCTACCATTCCCCCCCCACCCCGGGCTACAATACAATCACCTCGGCCCCACCCCAGGGATTCTAGTTGGGGCTTGATCTTCGTAACCTAAGGGTGGGAGATTCAACTATAATTCCCCCCCAGCCAACTAATCTATCTCAACTAAAGTAGCTTCTCGGGAACCTTCAATTATATACGCCATCTGACTTCAACAATTATAAAAGCCCAACTATAACTATTAATATGGGACCCATACTTAATGAATGAGGGGGATTACGCCCCAATTATCTTTCTTTCTTTCTTTCGTCCGCAATTGGATCAAGCTCATTAGAACCCATCAAGCTCATGCTGTCTAACCCGCGATGATAAAATGAAAGCAAGTTCCTCCCGGATGGATCGGTCCGAGCATCCGACAAGGAGCTATAGTTATCTGCCTGAAGAGCATCAATCCAATGTAGCTAGCTCACTCGTTGCCTCCTTCAATATAATGGATGGATGTATGCTGTTACCGGGGAGGCAAGATCCAAAGAGCTAGAAAGGAAGGCCCTCGCTCGGTAGTAGAAAGAAACAGGCACATGGTTAGCCCAACTATTCCCCCGTCCTACACCGCCGAGTGAACTGGATAGAATTCAACAACAAAAAGAAGGATGGGCTAAAGGAAGGTAGGACAAAGAAAGAAAGAAAGGTAGAACCTCTGTTGCCGAGAAAGCTATGATGTGAGAAAGGGGGCCCCAAGACGCCCTAAAATTCTATGGGCGGGTGGATGGATAGAGAAGGAAGGGAGAAGCAGACCAGAGAAAATGAAAGCTCCTGTGGGTAGGCTACAGTTGCACTATCTGCTATTAGTAATTGTTCCGATGGAACTCAATGAGGAGAATGATGGGAGAAAGTGGTAACAGTAACTATCCCTCGGAAGAGCTTGCCTTCCAATTCTCGCTTTGACGAGGCAGTTGCATAGATAGTAGTTGTTCAACCGGATCGCCGATCGAGGAGTAATGCTTTACAGACGTTATATCGGGCCATAGCTTCCAACAGCATCTAGAACTCCCATCCTCCCACCCAGAAAGAAAGTTAGGCAGGGAGAGCATGCTTTCATTTTCTCAGCATCCTCCCGATATACAATTGGATAGCCGACATCAACTACCGACGAGGGTGAAGGAGGGAAAGCCTATTCGCCTAAGATGGATGTTTGGATGGCCCTACAATTCTATGGACGAGTTCCCCATACAACAATAATAGTGAAGTTAAGGGCGAGAACGAACTGCCTTCCCTAAAATTCCCTCCCACCCTAGAACGAACTGCCTTCTAGATAACTCGAGAGACATCCATAACAAATTCCTTCTGGGAGTAACGAGTTAACGACAACCGGACCGCAATATATAGATATATATATATATATATATATATATATATATATATATATATATATATATATATATGATATGGACATATCTCCAGCTAGATATATAGATATGGCAATATCATATATCTTGGAGGGGGGCAGATCTGATCACCCTAGATAGATAGGGGTCGATCACCCAATGCGGCGTCTAAAGAGACCATATCTGTCCAGAGAGAAGAGAATAACTAGAACTATCTTTGGGGGGGGCTCTCGAGATCTATCCATATATGGGGGGTCGAGAACCAGATGAATAGGATGACTGCTTGTATCACGTAGGATGACTAGTTGTATCCCGTAGGATGACTGGTTGTATCACGTAGATAATAGAACGAATTAGAGTAAAGATAGGGGCCCTCCTCTCCCATACGCACCATCATACTATGTACTATGGACCATCGTTTCCTCCCGGCATATAGAGTCCTTCCTCTAAATCATAGAACTCGCTCCCTACAACTATCTCCCCCCAACTATCAACTACCTCGGGTGTGCTTGAGGGCCCCATCGCAGCTTTCATGCCGGCAACTAATTACCTCTCGGTCTCCATGGCATCATCTCGCTCACTCAATTGGGGGTGTAGGCGGGTGGTAAACGATGGCCAGCCACCACTCGCCATTATAGTTGCCTGCCTTCGGCAGCCGACCATATTGGCCTTAGGTGGGGTTGGGGCCAAACGAACTAGTTGCCGATTGAACTCCTTAACTTCCAACCGGGTGAAATGAATCGATTACTGTTACCTTTGTTCCAACCAGGATTCGATCAATTCCTCTTTCTTGAACTCCCTGCCTAGTTAACAATCCAACCCGGGGGTGAAGCATTAATGTCCATCCAGCCACCAGCAGGAAAGAAAGAACAATCCAACAATCCAACATCCGGAGGGAGTTCGTTACTTCCTTCCCATCCACTGCTAAACAATCAATCAAGCAATAGCCAAACAATCAATCTACTTTCCCTAGATTAGTTCACTGCCAAACAATCAATCGGGGGTGTGGGGAGTTGCAATCTTGCCTCCCCAGCAAATGAAAGCATGCTTAGGTAGGCTCCTTCCTTGTTTGGGACTGACTCCCTCGTTCATTAAGTAGGTAGTTCACTGAGAGTGAATGAAGGACTAATTTGCTACCACCTTCCTTGGGACCTAACCCCTACAATTTGATGGGCTATTTTGTTTGGACTGGGGAAACAAGGCTGATTGAACCGGGAGGGAGTTAACTAGTCTACTTCGAGGGATAGTTTCCCATAGAATTTTAGGGCCCATCCTCTAAACTCAATCTCGATCTCAATCTCGATCTCCTGTCATGTTAGGCTGGCTTGATCTCCTGTCGTGTTAGGTTGGATTGAAGGGATAGTTATTATGGCCCATCCTTGCATCAATCTCGGGATTTGTTGAGGGAGAGCTAAGCATCCTCTAAATAGTTGTTAATCTCGATCTCGCCCATCCTCTGATCAACCTTCTTTCCAACCGGTAGTAGTTGGAACTCAATCTCGATCTCAATCTCCTAATCCCTGATCAAATGTCGCCTACCATAGAATTTTAGGGGCCCTCCCTCCCGACTAACTTGAACCTACCTTCTTTTTTCCGAAGGGCAGATGCTAACCGGGGGTGAAGGATGGTCCAGCAGGATGAAACTCTGATCTCTACTCTGCCCACCTTCTCTACTCGGGCGGGCTCCATACTTAATATATATATATATATATATATATATATATATATATATATATGAGTTTTTCAAAATTTATTAATATATTAGAGAGAGAGAGAGGGAAAGAGATATATATGTCAATAAATTAATAATTGATAACAGCAATATCAATATGTAAGTAAATCGCGAGAGTAGTACTATAACAACATAAAAAATGTCATTAAAGCATTATAAAATTTATCACAACAGTATCAAACATCAATAAAACCTCATCATCAATAACATTTTCATTGTCAATTGTGGCTACAACCCTACCAACAGAGACAAAAGAATCCAAGACATCATTCATAATAGGGGTGGAAACCTTTCTTGCACCTCTTCCTCATTAGGTGCATACTCTACATAATGTATCTCCATTTTATTTCCTCCCTTTGTTTCATCATAATACTCCACAAGTGGGTTAACAATAGGCCCTTCAATTTCCATGGGTTGAATAGGTGGGCCTTTTGCACTTGATTGAGTTGGCTAGTTTAGGATTTGAGCCTCTTGCTCCTCCTTTTGCTTCTTTTTGCTTCCTCAACTTGTCTAACCATGTCCATGAATGTGCCTTGTTTGTAAGCATTCAATATTTCCATAGCTCTTTGGAAGGGGTCCTCAATTTGTGCAAATGGACTTACATACAAAGGATTATCTTTAATCCTAACTTCTTCACTTCCAATAATATGCATCCATTTTCCTTTCACTAATTAGAGCATTTGATGCCAAATTTCTGATTCCATCTTCAGTATACAAGAAATGATGGTAGAACCCTGATTGGCCTCTATTCTTTCTTTATCTATGCATAAATCCCTCAGGGTTGCAATTCCTAACCTTTTCTACACTCACTCTATAATTTTTCAACATATTTGGAAAATTATCCAGGCCTTCCTTTGAAGTGACTTTGAAATGTGAAGCAAATTGACCTGGAATGAAAGAGCCTTTCTTTGCAACCCTAAAATGCTCCTTATCCATATCATCTAGCTCTGCCATATGATCTCCATGAAAGAAAGTCTATTTGAAACATATATAGGTAGACAATGTGGTTGCTCTAACACAACATAAACCCTGAATACTGTACATTGAGAGTGGAGATACCAGTCTCTGCAATTGCGATCCAATTTAGTGCCTTAAATGAACTAAAGGCCTGAGGATTTCCTTAATGCTCCTAGAAATCCTATACATGGGCTTCAAACCCAAATTATCTAATATACCCATTTTCAAACCATTACAAAGAGCAGTGTAGTTGGAGTCAAGGCAATTTTGATCCCATATGTGTATCCACATCTGCATTGGTAGATCATTACCCTCCTCATTAGTCATTCTTATCTTTATGAGATTTCTTCAAGCCTCCCGGCCAATCCATAACATCATATGCATCAAAATAGAATAATGTGTGAAACACAATGGAGCATTTGGCTCCTTCAACTCTACCAATTGCTTAAGCATTTCTTTAGCAATATATGATGCATAATCTAAGCCTCTGTTTGAGTCTTAGTTCTAAATATCCATAGCCATCACCATCAAAGGAACATGCATTCTCAGATCATACTTTCTCCCAAGAACTTGAGATAAACCAAAAAAGGTGTTTTTGAAGTAATCCTTGAACTCGTCACAATTGAATGGTTCAACTTATTTTAGGGTAAAACTCACCCCTTTCTTTCCTAGGTCTCTTCTCCTCTGCCTTGGCAACACATGATGCCTGTAACCATACTTGTCCCTTTCATATTATTGATACAATGCATTGAAGTGGATGACAACAATTGCATAAGGATCTAGCCCAAAAGTCGTCACAATTTGACTCCTAGTAAAGTCCAATAGAGGGCCCCCTTTCAGACTTTTGATAACTCTGGCCTTAGGGTCATAACATTTAGCAATATCCTTCATCAAATCAACTTCCACAAAAACATTTGGGACAATGAGTTTCCCAAGGTCACAAGTCCACAAATAGCAAGTTAGAAGATGAGCAATTCTCCTCATGTATGCATATAAAAAACAGTTCCCATCCACTCTGTGGTATTGTAGTGTCACCAATGCCTCTAGCCCAATCTTGCAAATGATCAGACAAAATTCCCTCTCTAGTAGCTCTTTTGTTCACTCCTTTGGCTTCAGGGAATAGTTCAATCAAATCATCACTCCATAAAACGAGCATAATCCCTCTTCACTCCTTTGGTTTCAGCTTCAAAATTCTTAGGTTTTTGCTTTTCTGTTTTAGGATTGGGTTTTGCTTTTGATGGTTCAGTTGCTTGACTTGATAAGAACTAGGGTTTTACAATTCTAAATCAAGATACTAGGGTTCCAATTTACCCAATACCCTACCAGAATTATGCAAGTCTTCAAGCCTAAAATTGTGCAATAAAACCCAGGGGAGACTCTCACAATTCACCTAGGGCCTACTGATTATCTCTTTGAAATTACAACACATAATTGCAAAAACTCTACTATAGAAAACCTTATATTAGCTCGAAATTCCCTTTTCAATTTGCCCTTTACAGAAAACCATGCATAGCAGGATAACAATTAACTTACTCAACAACCCTAGCTATCTTGCACTTCAAATCCAGTTGCCTGAAGTCACTCTTTCATGCTTGCCTTTGAATTCTTGCTAAAACGATGAAAATTCATTCAATTTACACCTTTATGGCCTTCAAATTCGAGAAAATACACCATTAATGGCGAAAGATGGCTCGCGCAAGTGAAATGAAGTGCACTGCTAACCGTTCAAGTTTGAATTCCATCCGTTGATCTATTTGTTTTATAACAAGATTGATGGTTGTTGCATGTCCTTCGCACATCGCTTTTTGCTTTAAAGCTCTCGGATATGAAATTGCGATGTGGAGGAAGGATGCGATGAAGTGTGGCATTGACACATGGCCACCTTTGAATCCTACCACCAACTCAACTTTAGCAGCTATTGCATATCACTTTTAGTCCTTGGCTGGGAAAATTCAAAATGCAATGTTCTATATTGGTGTGATGCAATTGAACCTTATCCATCGCACATCGTAGTTAGTCTTTTATCCTTCTGTTCCATATCCGCTATGTATTAAACTTGTGTGATGAGCATTAATAAAAGACTTTGAGCAAACATCACTCTTTACTCCATCCTCCTTTGGGTGCAATCTACGATACAAAGATTGTATGTGATGCATCGAGAGAGTGGCACTTGTACAAAATATCCTATTTATGAAAGTAAAGTCCCTCCCTCAAAAGATAAATTCTAATTATCCATTCTAGAAGAGACCACAAAGAAGAAATAATTTGTAGTTAAAGTAACCTCCATATTGTCCTCTAGCTACCAAGTATGATGTGCCTAATTCTCAAAGGAAAAATGGATTTAAATCCCATAAATTTATTTATCAAAGTATACTCTATTATGTAAAGAACACCATCAACTATAAACTCAAGATTAATAACAAGAATGGGATGAGCCTCACTCTTTTGTAGTCAACCATTAGATTAGGGACAATTATCAACCTTGCTATTAGATTTAGCTTCATACATGGCCTGCAAAAGAAAAATGATATAATTTTCATGGATAAAAGTCATAGCCTCATCTTTTCAAACAACATCCTTAAAAGAAAAAGATAAGGGACCCCTTCGGTCCCCTCTAGATCTCACCATATGTAGATCTACAAGCCCAAAACCCACAAAAATATTTAATAAAAAAAGAAATAGAAAACTAAACTACTATAAAAAAAATTTATTAAATGATATCACCTTATTGTAAATCAAAATTCAGAAAGTTCACCCTTACATACAATAGAATGTGCCACCATGCAAGGATAAACAACAAAAATATTACCTACAAAAGTAAATAATGGTTTCAAAAAAATTATTCAATCAACAACACACATGAGTCAATTGGTGGTGAGGGGGGATTTATATATCTGATAGGGTTGTTACTGCTAATTGAGGATTACTTGAGGTGCCAATAATTTGTGTAGGTGGTTCATAATCTAAAGGGAAAAAATTAAAAAATATCAAATAATAGCAATATAATGTTCATCATAATTGAAAAAAAAAATGATTGGAAATAAAAAGTACCAATTACATTTACCATCAATTTTTTTATAAATTTATGAATCTTTTTTTAAATAATCTATATAATACAAATTAAAAAAACTACTTAAAATGAACTTGAAAATATAAACCACTAACTCTAAAAAATTATTAATTACTTAAGTAATCATATAAAACTACTTTATTAACTATTTTACAAAATATTATTATGAAATGAGTTTGTAGTTTAAATTTATTATTAATGTTATGAAAACATTTGGAAATCTAAAATAATAAAATTAGATGTAGGTGTTGAAAATGAGAGGCTAAAAGTTAATATGAAGTACTTTGGATAGGAAAAAGTATTAACATGAAAGACTAAGTTTGGAGAACAAACTCAAAAGTTTCTAAAGAATTTTACATTCTTTAATTTTTGGGATCAAGATTTAAAATTTTATTTTTTATACAAATTATTTGAATTTGAAAAACTCTAAAATATTTTTAACTAAAAATTATATTTTAAATTATATTGAGAATTTAAACTATTTCTAATGTTTTTGATATTAAAATAAAAAATTGATACTAATCACTTTTATACAGATATCTGAGAAATAAAAAATAAAATAAAAGAATCAGAAAGATAACTATCTACTTGATTTCTCATGTTTCTTTTTCTAAACTTTGAATAAAAGTTCTCTTTGTCTAGTTTATAATGGGATCAACGAGGAAGACTAGTTTATCATCAATCTCTCTCTATGCAACAAATTGACTTGCAACAACCAGTCGTCTCTGATTATACCTGCTCTGAAGGTAATTTTTTATCAAGTTCTTCTCCAAAGCTTGTTGGCCGTACTAAGAACAACTTTTCTCTGTTAATGATTCCACAAAGATCAAATTGGACATATCCTTGGATGGCAAAATCATCTTGCTGGATTGCAGAAATGTCAATTCTACTTAAAAGTCGGTGATGGAGATAAGACCAAAAGCATGATGTGATTTGCGGAAGAAAATAAGAAGGCCGTAGATTGATGAGTGGCTTCGATTTGTGTAGGAAACCGCGCGGAAGAAAGGCGAAAGAAAGGTGACCAATGGCATTCTGTGACCAATAATCTTTCCGTACGAAACGGGTCCACATTTCACATGATTCTGTATTTCTTGTACGATTTTTCAGACACAAACTCACCCACTCACATATTCCGCTCTCCTTCCACGCGGTTTCCTATGCAAATAACACCCAACTAGGACTAGCTAGTCAATTTATTTCAGAATATACTAGAAGTGAAAATTTTGCTCCGGTGTCTAAAATTATGTCGTCAATCGTCTACACCATTTCTGTCCTGGTCCCGCTGTCCTTTAAATGTCACTTGTTATCTTCCTCACCGGCTCCCACTTAGGGGAGAGGGCCCAATAGTCGTGCACCCAATCGTACATACAATACCCAATAGTCGTTTATATAATGTCCAATAGTTGTGATTTGACTACCCATAATTAAACAAAATGTATGCGTTTGATCTAAAAAGCAACCAATCATGTGATACCACATCAGCGCTCAACTACTCATGATGTAATGCACAAGAATTGGTCTCACTATTTTTTGGGGCTTTTTTCGACACCTTGACAAAAACGCATGCTGATGTGGCATCATATTTGATGATGTGGCCCTGAAACCTTAGTTATAAGCAGAGAACTTGCCAAGTAAGCCGCTGTAAAAAATTGGGAGTGATTTGAAATTTCGAGGTAGGATAATTAGAAGCGCGAAGTTAGGGTGCACGACTACTGGGCCCTCTCCCCTAGTTGTCTTTCACATGCTTTCTGTACGATTCGACATTTCTTCCACAAATCTCATCCACTCACTTGACTTTGGTTCGTCTCTGCTTTGGTAGGATTTCGTAATATATTTGCTGCGAACTCTGCCCCTTTTTTCTCATCGGCATCGTTGACAGCACAACCCAATTTGTGCAAAATCTTGAGGTAAGTCACTTGCCATGGTTTCAGTGATTTTTTTTTGGAATCTATACGCGGCCAGATCATTTTCGTTGTGTTTTATTTCATGCGAAACCAATTCTGTTGTTATCTGTTAAATAAATGGTATTGGTTCTGTGGTTTCATCAATGGCTGTTTTCATAGATGATATTATTATAATACCTACTGTTAGATTCCTATTTGTTTCTCACGTACAGATATTTTGAACTGCGTAATGAAATTTACGTTTATATGACGGTTTTAAATTTATTATTATTATTATTTTTAAGGTTAGATTTGTGACAATTTTTCTGACAGAAGTATTAGGTTAGTATTGAATGGATAACAGCTATTGTTGAATCTGTAGATGAAATGGTTGCCAGAGCTATTTTCACATAGAGTGAATAGTAGAGATCAGATCATTTTCATATGTTAGATTTACCACATTCCTCTTCACAAACCTTATACATTGTACATCATATTTCTTCACAGTTTTGTCTCATTATATTGGCCCTTGTACTTTAAAGACCAAAAGGCAGAGGACAAGTGACTGGTGTGACATAAAATGACTAGAACTCTAAAAGATTGTATTGAATAAGTGATCAATAGTTTGGTTTTCTAGATGGGTACATCCTCTCACATGGTTGTTTACATAGTTAGGACTTAGTGGTACAATTACGTAACAGTATGTTTTTAAAATGATTTAATTCTTTTCTAAAGCTATGTGCCTATGTTACTTCAACAAAAACAAGGGTGCTACACTTGAGAGATTATTTTTTCACGGAGAAATAGAGCTAGCATCTCTTTTTTTTTGCATCAATTTGGAATGATTCAACATCCTTTTAAAAGCAATTCTAGATATGATTATGTCTAGCAAGTCTATCCTTAAAGTATTAGATTTTTGTAATTGCAAAGAAGAATTCTCTCTAAAAATGCACAATTTAGCATTTGTTTCTTTTGGTCCCCAATCATCTAGATTTCTTCTCCTAGTGTGGTTTTCTATTGCAAGGCACACAAAGAGTTTCCTATAATTTCCTTTTTATGCACCCCTAAAAGGTTTTAGCTTATTTTTGATATAGAAAGGTGCACAACTTTTTTCTTGATGTCATTTAAAATAGGTAATGTTTATGAGCCTCAACTTCTTCATTCTTATCTTGATTGATGAGCTCTAATGGAGAAGTAATCAATTTAATACTTTCCACTTAAAACATTTTTACTTTCTAGTCTTTTATACTTTGACACCTATGCAACCATTAATCATCAGGTCTTCAACCCCTTCTCATTAGTCAGTTGATAGAAAATATGAAACTTGTGTCCATACTTGTTGTACAAAACATTAGTTGCATTAAAGAAAAACAATCCTATAGTCCATCTTCAATCACTTTAGATGTGATGGATTGTCCAAAATTTCAAAGCATTTTTTTTTTATCTCAAAAACTTGGAAAAGAACCATCCTCTTAACAAGTGCTTCCCTTCTAGTTTGGTGTGCTTGCCCAATTCTCCTATATGTGCGAAAATTTTCCAAGTCTAATGACAACCATTAAATCATTGCACTTGAAACACTCATGAAGGAAATATAGCACCATGAGCAAAATTTTTGTTTTCAATGGATATGAAATATCATTGGTAACTATCATAGATTGCGAACCATAGGGTCTTGATGGTGGGCAAGACAGACACCGACAAGGCATAGTAACATTGACACAAACAACCTCAATCAACGTGTCATGGCTTAAAACAAATTCAATATAGGCAAAAGATGAAAGGAAAAAAAAACCAAAATGACCCAAAATGAGATGCCACCTTGAATCCAAAGGAAAACCACCAAAACCACAAACATAAACAAACCCACAACAAAGGGAAAACAAAGAACACAACAAACACTAAAGGCATTGATGAACAAAACAAAACCACCAAGAAACCATAGGCCAAAGATAGAACCCTACCTTGAAATGGCTCGAGGGAGGATGTAGAACACAAACCACACATCATGACAATGGGAACACACAACACCAACACCAACACCAATGCTTGAACCAACACACACATGAGCATATTGAGCATAATTACAATCTCAAAACACATGATGGCTTCAAAGCTAGGATATATGGATACACAAGAACTCATAATGCAACAACACAATGACCTAGAAAATGAGACAAACAACAATAAAATTCCTATGGCAGGCATGCACCAAAATCACCATTAATGTGTGTCAAATTGTTGAATGTAACAACAATGATAGGTGGGAGTGACAAGACACATTTCGTGGTAGGGAGTGAATGGTCAGGTTTCAATATTTATGCATACCAACAAACAAAACCCTAATAGCCCAATGAGCTTGTGTCTTCTTGATAGATCTATCGGTCATCTTCATCAGAGCTTGGGGTGTCAAGGTATCTTGCATTGTCATACTTGAATCATAAACTCAAACATCCTTATGAATGATAAGCGTGTAGGGAGGAAGGAAAGGAAAATTTCAAAGATTGGGGCTAACACCATTGTCATGTCAGGGTTGACAAACCTCAAGAGTTTGATAATCAACATTGAGACAAAGGAAACAAAGAAAAAGGAAAAAAACAAGAAGCAAAGAAAGAAAAGAAAAGACAAAAAGAGGGGGGGCATTTGGAAAGCCAAAATGGGGCATGGGTGCAAGGCATGGCACTTGAATAATTTAATGTGATTCTATTTAAAATAGCTACTTAAATATTACATTTTTCCTAATGATATACATGCACTTGATGTTGGATTGAGTGAACAAATAACAAGTTGGTTAAGGAAGAAGACTAGAGGGTGTCATATGTGCCCCAAACCACACTCATCCCTTATTAATAAATATTGAGGTAGACTTTGATAGCCATGGGAAAACCTAGTGATGAAAAATAACCCCCTTACCCAAGCCACATAATGGCTAGGACAACCTCTTTTTCTAACCCTTGACCACTTTTTTCTTAATTCTACCCTTTGTTTATTAATTCCTACAAAGGAAACAATACTAATGTATCCATTA
The DNA here is from genome assembly GCA_007258455.2 of Sequoia sempervirens. Classification (NCBI taxonomy): domain Eukaryota; kingdom Viridiplantae; phylum Streptophyta; class Pinopsida; order Cupressales; family Cupressaceae; genus Sequoia; species Sequoia sempervirens. The sequence goes on from VDFB02000363.1 coordinate 72,684,448, forward strand.
GATGCATTTTTTTTTACTTATTTAGCCAATCATTATCTATAATTAAAATTTTTGAATAACAATATGATAGTCTATAATTAATTTTCTTATTTAACAAATTTTAAAATATCTTTCATTTATTTTCCTATTGATTCATGAAATTGTTATTTAAATTTTATTACATTTTCAATATAGTAAATTCTTGTGATAAAATTTCAATTATATCAATAATGTAAGTCTTATTCAAACATTGATTTGGGACTTAAATTTCAATTCTATTAATGTTTTCGTGTGGCTTGAATGACATTGAAGACTATTATAGCCATCATAATAGTCCTATATTGTGAGGTGGCAAGGTAAATTAATATGAAAATTAATTATTTCTTCAATGAATTCTCTTCTAAAAAATAATTGCTATTTCACAACCTTTATCTTCACTAAGTACATAATCTAATCAACAACAGGAACTAGACTCAATGTCTCTTGCTTCAAATTATCGTTGAAACCCTCAAGACCTTTTTTTGTTGTTGTGCAACTCAAATTTGATGAATTGGGTCATATTTTCAAATATAAAAAAATAAAATATTTTTTCTCTATTTATTATTGTTTTTTAACGTCCTAGGGTTAGTATCCCAAGGAGAGTTCTTTTAGTAAAGGATGTGAAGTTGGAAGAGGGTGGAGTACTCTCTACCATATGAGAGAGATGTGCACCCACATGGCCTTGTAAGAGGACTAAATTCTTGAGTAAATGAGGGGATTGAAGGTTTTGGATTTCAGAGTGCCATGTGGCCTCACCACATGTATCACATGAAAAGGTGACATGACACCTCTATTTGTGCATGGGAGATGGTCTTGCTTGGGGCTAATCTTCAATTTTAGTTTTGTGTTTTCTTGGTTGGGAGTGGTCCTTAAGGAAAAAAAATCTAGAGAGGCTCTTAAAGAGAAGCTTGTGTTCACAACAATAAAGATCTTGAAGAATAAGGTTCCTTCTTCCCTATTGTTAGTGTATGCTTGACTTTTGATAAAGTTGTATCATGTGTGTTAAGTCCATTGATATATCTTCCTTCTAAATGTGATGATTGTTGTATTTAAAGTGAGAGAAATTGGGATATAGAGGTGATTATCCAATGTGTGTTAAGTCCATTGATATCTTCCTTATAAATGTGATGATTGTGTTGTATCAAGTAAGAGAAATTGAGATATAAAGGTGTTTATTTCAGTTTGTATGATATTGCGTATAGTTGTGAGATTTGTGTTAAGACATGGCTTCCCCCTTTCCTTCCCCGAGTTTTCTTTGGCTTTTATGTATGGTCTTCTTGATTGGGGGATTGACTATAATCCTCTTTTGACTTGAGGATGTTATTTGGTTGAGTGGTGGGCAACTTCTTTACCTTGATAAAAAAGACAAGCTTAAAGTCACTACATAATTTGGAAGACAAGTATGCTCTTTCTAAGGACGTTAAAGTTAGATCTTGTATATATATAGATAATGAGACATCCCAACTTTGGGATTGTCATTGAAGAGCAACTCACGTACCCACTATATTGTTAGCTTTTATGATCAAATATAAAACTCAGAATTTAATTCAAAAAATTAGACACAATAACACAACATATACCCTGGGAAAATCCTCCACTTGAGGGAGAAAAACCTAACAACAATATATCACTTATATATTGAATATCAAATGATGAACTGCTTTACAATGAGGCCAAAAATGGGGCCGATCACAACATCAAAGGGATGTAATATCACTTGGAGACAATACAACACTCTTGATGAATATATCAAACTCCTTCGATGATGTCGATCTGTACTTGAATAAATCTGCACTTGCTTGAACTTGAACTATGAATAATAGAATCAATAAATTGAATACCATGAGATGAAGGAGCATCTCATATATATACAAGAGAAAGGGAATGGATGCGTCTCTCCAAGTCTTCATGTCAGCCATCACCAAAAATTGTGTCTCCATGATACATAAAGCCGGCCTCTAATGTGAATCGATGTGTCCTCAAAAGGTGGTAGAAAAGATAGGATCGACCTCATTTAATTATTTGTCAATAATTAAATATTAATTTATATCTTAAGTAAGGCACCCTTTCATTCATATCGATCTCTTATAAATTTAATAGTTGTTCAGGCTATATTAAATTTAGCCTTAATGTCGTGGTTGGAAGAAGTCGCCCGACACTGTAATCATCAACACTCCCTCTTAGCTAGGGAGGATACTTCCAGTTGACTAAAACATCACCTCATCATGATGTCAACCACCATGGCTACTCCCATGAATGGTAAATGTGCACAAGTGCTCATCACGGAATCACTCAACGTGATGTCATCACCTCATCATGACATTCACCATGGCTACTCCCAAAGGATGAAAAGCACAAGTACAAGAAAATCATCACGGACTCTCTCACGTGATGTATGTCATGGAGTCACACACATGACATCCACCACGGCTACTCCCAGAGGGTGGAAACAAGGGCTTTCACCTCAAATTTCTCTCACAGAGAAAGATGCATTAAACAAGGGCTTACACCTCAAATCTCTCTCACAGAGAGAAATGCATTAAAGAAGATCACTGGTGCTGAGACTCCCTCTCAACTAAGGCTTCATTCTCCACCATACCAAGCTTGTCTTGAAAGTACACAAACTTTATTCTAGAGAGAGGCTTGGTGAGAATGTCTACCGTCTGCTCATCAGTGCTGATATACTTCAACTATATCACTTTCCTCAATACCATATCTCTGATATAGTGGTATTTGATCTCAACATGTTTAGTTCTGTCATGAAACACTGGATTGACAAAAAGCTTCACACAACTTTGATTATCACAATGAATGATAGTTGGCTCCAATGATTGTCCAAACAATCCTGCAAGGAGCTTTCAAAGCCATGCTCCTTCTCGAGCTGCCACACAATCTACAATATACTCGGCCTCTATGGTGCTGAGTGCCACTGAAGACTACTTCCTGCTACAGCAGGAGATCATTGCAGACCCCAAACTAAAGCAACATCCAGAGGTGCTCTTCTAATCAGTGACACACCCTGCCCAATCAAAATTAGTATATCCATGCAGCTTCAAGTCCACACTAGAAGAATATCTCAAGCCATACACAACTGTGCCGCTCAAGTATCTCAGGATATGCTTTGCTGCAACTAGATGTATTTGCCTTGGTTCACACATGAACTAACTAAGTGCACTCACTGCATAGAAAATATCTAGTCTAGTATTGACTAGATACATCAACGATCCAATCAACTTTCTGTACATAGTAGGATCCACTAGATTTGAACTAGCTGCAACCTCTTTTAACTTCAACAAATTTGTCTCCATAGGCGTAGACATGGATTTGCAATCCATCATACCAAATCTCTTCAAAATGTCAATAGTATACTTCCCTTGACTTAGAATGATCTCATCAGGCTTCTGCCGTACTTCTAACCCAAGGAAGTAGTGCATGAGACCAAGATCCTTCATTTCAAATTCAGAAGCTAACTCCTTGCATTTGATAATGAGGTGATCTTCTCCAATAAGAATTAAATCATCAACATAGAGAACCAAGATTAATGCTTTACCATCAATTACCTTGAAGTATAGGTTCGAATCAACATCATTCTTGGAAAATCCCAAGCTCATTAGGTATCGATCAATTCTTTCGTACCAAGCATGAGGAGCCTGCTTAAGGCTGTACAAATCCTTCTTCAGCCTACAAACATGAGACTCCTTTCCATGAACCTCAAATCCATCAAGTTGCTCAATATATACTTCCTTGATTACACCATTTAGAAATGTTGTCTTCATGTCCATCTGGTGTATCTTCCCTTTAGATGCTGCAATAGTAATGATGGTCTTGACGGATGTATAACGAGCAACTGGAGCAAATGTTTCCTCATAGTCTACTCCCTCTTTATGAGAGAATCCTCTAGCCACAAACCTAGCCTTGTACTTCTCGATGCTCCCATTAGCCGCATGCTTGATCTTGAAAAGCCACTTAGAAGAAATAACATATTTTCCTTCAAGTCTAGGTATGATGTCCCAAACATCATTCGTGAGGATGGATTAATACTCTTCAACCATAGCATCTTTCCATCCTTGCTGACTAGTAGCTTCCTCAACACTGGAAGGTTCAAACTCAACGATTTGACTCATCAATGCAACATAGCTTGAAAACTTATGAGGTCTCTTGCTTTCTCTGAAGGTTCCTCTCATGGCTGCAAACCTTTCTGCCTCCTACATTGTTTGCCTAACCCAAAGAGGTCTCTTACAACCAATCACAATGTTTGTATGCCCATCAGTAGGTTCCAAAGGCTCATCTGGATCATCATCTTCTTTAGGATTAGTAGCCTCCCTTTGAATCTTAGGAGTATAGTCACCTTCCATATCTTGACGAGACTCTTGGTCTTGATTGTCTATCTCCATGTGGATGCCCCTAGATCTCTTGAATGCAACATCTTCTTCAAATGTAACATCCATGTTGATATCAATCATTTTCTGTCCTGGAATGTACACTCTGTAGGCTTTTGAAGATTCACTATAGCCCACAAATATTCCCTTCTTTCCAGACGGTTTCGGCTTTGTCCTTTTATCTTTAGGTACATGAACATACACTGGACAACTAAAGATCCTCAAATGACTTACTTCTGGCTTCACCCCTATGAATGCTTCTTTAGGAGTCGTGTTCTCCAAAATGCGATGAGGGCTTCTATTCTGAACATAAACAATTGTCCTAGATGCTTCAACCCAAATGAAGGTTTGCAGATCTTGATCATGAATCATGGCTTTGGCTGCCTCTACAATAGATCTGTTCTTCCTTTTTGCAACACTGTTTTGTTGAGGATTGTAAGGGACACAAAACTCCCTCTTAATCCCTACTTCAATGCAAAAGTTATGGAAGCTTCCAGAGATGTACTCTCCTCTGTTGTTGGATCTTAGAACTTTGATCCTCTTCCCGGATAAGTTCTCTACCTGAGCTTTAAACTCTTTCAACCTCTCAAGTACTTCCTTAGATTCTTTAAATTTCAAGAAATAAATCCAAGTCTTTCTAGAGTAGTCATCAATAAAAATAATGTAATACAAGAAACCACTCAAAGAAGCAACAGACATTGGACCACATAAATCAGAATGAATAAGATCTAGAATACATTTAGATCTACTTTCGCTACTATGAAATGGACCTTTAGTATTCTTACCCAATGCACAACCTCTACAAGTGCCTCCATGCTCCTGGTTGAGTTTAGGAAGGCTTGTGACCATCTTCTCCATGGTTGGTAGTGCTTGAAAGTGAAGATGAGCAAGTATTCTATGCCAAAGTTCACACGAACTTGAGGAATCATGCAACAAGGCCTGAAGTGGACGAGTGCAAAGTCTGAAGAGGCTCTCATGTCGAACTCCAATCACACAAGCAGTCTTGATATTTGAGTTCTTTGGCCATGCAAGAACTTTACCTTCAGAGAATGCAACTTGGTACCCCTTGTCTTCCAAGGCTGAGATAGAGACAAGGTTTCGCTTGATACCTGAAACAAATAGAAAATCACTCAACTATAAGGAAATGCCGAAATCTAGGTGAAGAGAGGAGGTCCCAACTCCTTTCACAGAATAACTTGCAACATCACCAATAATGACTTGAACACTAGAGTCTCTCTCCACCAAATCAGATAGATGCTCTCTAAATCCGGTGATGTGGTGAGAGGCACCACTATCAATCAACCAAGTATTTTTGTCGATAGGCACATTGCTTGATAAAGCACAATAGAATAGGAAACCACTTGAATCCTTCTGCAGAGAGATCTCACCCACATCTGTGATTGAAGCCTGTTGCTTAGGCCTGGTTGGGCAATCTTTTGCATAGTGACCAAACTTGTCACATCTAAAACATTGAACGTGAGAAAGTTCCTTCTTCTTCTTAGATGTAGGGGCACCATCTGACCCTTTATCTCTATTCCTCTTGAAGTACCCTTTCTTTCCTTCTTTTCCTTTCTTCTTCGAGGAATGAGTGGCAAGAACATGAATGTCTTCATTTGTAGAGCTTTGACCAATGCCTCTTGTAGCCAATCTTGATTCTTCTTGAATACAATCTGCTCTCAATCGATCAAACTTAGGAAGTTTTGATCTCGCACTGATTCCTTGAATGAATGACTCCCAAGATGGAGGAAGACCATTAAGATCCTTGTCATCAACAATATGCCCAATGGTAGAGAGCTAATCTCTCAATTCGATGATCTTCATGAAGAATGTGGTGACGAAATCTCCTTTCGCCATCTTGATGTGATGAAGTTGTTGCTTCAATGCAAGATCTTGACTTGTGTTGTTGATCTCATACATCTACTCCAAGGTCTTGAACATATCTCTTGCTATTTTCAACTTGGAGATGATTGACACAATGTGGTCTTTCACAGAATCAACTAATATCTTTTTCGCCTTGGTGTCATTTCTCTTCCATTATGGCTTCTCATTCTCATTAGTTGGTTTGGTAACTTCGCCCTCCACAAACTCAGCTAACTCATTTTCTTCCAAAGCGAGCATGACTCTAAACCTCCAAGATGTGAAGTTTGTTGCGCCCAACAAGTCTATCTTCAATCTTGAGCTCGTTCACCATCTTGACGATAAGATAGATGCAATCAAAGATGAAAATAATAATGGAGGATAATGTTGCTTGAAGAAATTTGATCATGATCTTTCTTATACCCGCTTTGATACCATGTTAGTTTTTATGATCAGATATTAAACTCAAAATTTAATTCAAAAAATCAGACACAATAACACAACATATACCCTAGGAAAACTCTCCACTTGAGGGAGAAAAACCCAACAACAATATATCACTTATATATTGAATATCAAATTATGAACTCCTTTACAATGAGGCCAACATTGGGGCCGATCATAGCATCAAAGTGATGTAGTATTACTTGGAGACAATACAACAGTCTTGATGAATATATCAAACTCCTTCAATGACGTCGATCTGTACTTGAATAAATCTGCACTTGCTTGAACTCGAAGTATGAATAATAGAATCAATAAATCGAATACCATGAGATGAAGGAGAATCTCATATATATACAAGAGAAAGGGAATGGATGCGTCTCTCCAAGTCTTCATGTCGGCCATCACCAAAAATCACGTCTCCATGATACATAAAGTCGGCCTCCAATGTGAATCGATGTGTTCTCAAAAGGTGGTGTAAAAGATAGGATCAGCCTCATTTAATTATTTGTCAATAATTAAATATTAATTCATATCTTAAGTAAGGCGCCCTTTCATTCATATTGATCCCTTATAAATTTAATAGTCGTTCAGGCTATATTAGATTTAGCCTTAATGTTGTGGCTAGAAGAAGTTGCCCGACGCTGTAATCATCAACATGTATACCACTACATTTTGCATTCATGATGTGTGGATTGAAAATTAAAGATTTTTTTTTAAAACTTTATTGTTTTATTTCAAAAAAAAATTGTACATTAATTTTGTACAGATCTTAAAGTTACTTTCGAAAAAGGAAATGGATATGTGTGTAAATGTATGAAACCCTCATACTTTTGGAACTTTTTTGGTTGCATTTTTTTTGAAATTTTGTATATATAAAAAAACAAAAATAACCTTTACATATCCTAAAACCCTGCCATTCCACAAAGCCACATTTCTTTAAGGCATTTTGTCAAACAATGTGTGTGTCTTGTCTTTGGTTCTGCGTTTTGTAGGCATGTCCAATGTTGTAGTTGCAACTTCAGGGAATTGTCTATGCAGCCCTCAAAACGACCATTTGATCATATTTATTAATTAATTAAAAATAAAGTTAATAAATATAGTGAAATGGATGTTTTGAGGGCTGCATAGACATTGCCCAACTTCAAAATTTTAGAACATTCTGACCAAGGTCACGTCATCTGGCTGTACATGCATATAAGAAATTTCTTTGCTTATTTCCATTATATTTATGATTCACCTAACTAAGAACAACTTTCTGATGAAAATAAAAATTATTTTTCTTTATTTATTATGGTTTTTAAAGTCCTAAGGGTAGTACCCTAGGGAGGGTTAATTAGTTGACTTTGAAAGTTTAAAAATTCTTTCTTTTATTGGTCTTTAAATGTGATAGTTGAGTCATTGAATCATTCTTTTAATAAGGGATGGGGTGACATACAAGTCCATGTCCTTTGTAATCAATGTTTGGAAGAGGGTACATTACACTTCATGTGAGAACCATGCGCACCTAATGATCTTGTAAGAGGAGTATATGCTTGAATAAATGAGGGGATTGAAAGTATTACATGAAAAGATGACATGGCACCTCCCTTTATGTATGGTAGATGGTCTTGTTTGGGACAACTCTTTTTTAATTTTTTTTCCTTGATTGGGAGTGGTCCTTGAAGGAAAAAAATCTAGAGGAGCTCTTAAGAAAGAGACATAGAGAGTCAAGCTTACAACAATAGAGATCTTGGAAAACTAAGGTTAGTGTATACTTAACTTTTGATAAAGCCCTATTGTGTGTGTGAAGTCTACTGATATCTACCTTCTAAATGTGATGATTATGTTGTATTAAGTGAGAGAAATTGGTATGTAATGGTGATTATCCATGTGTTCAGGAGTGCTTGTAGCATATTGAACTTTGAGTTAAGGCATGGCTTTCTCCTTTCTTTCCGTATTCTTTGGCTTTCACATATGCTCTACTTGGCTGGGGTATTTTGACTTGTGTATGTTATTTGCTTGGGTGATGGGCATAGAAGAGAAGTGTCCTTTGTTAAAGACCATTAAAGTTGGATCTTGTATATATAGAGAAAATTTAACATTACTTCTTTGGGATTGTCATTGACTAGTAGCTAACGTACCAACTGTATAATGCTACATTTTGCATTCATGTTGTGTGGATTGAAAATTAAAGGTTTCAAAAAAGCTTCAATATTACTTTTGTATTGATTTGAAAGTTACTTTCAAAAAAGGAAATGAATATGTGTAAATGTATGAAACCCTTATTCTTCCGGAATGTTTCTGGTTGCATTTTTAAAAGAAAATCTATATACTAGAAATTGCATCTTGATGTGCAATGGGTATATCAAAGAGTTGTGGAAGGTCAATTAGGGAAACTTGTGATCTATTTTTTTCAATTTGTGGTGTGCATGAGGTCAATCGATAGAGAGAGATATAAGAGTAGATATAGGGAGAGAGATCCAGAGACATAATGAGGTACAGATATATGGAGACATGGAAGAAGAAATATGGTGAGATAGAGATAGAGAGGCAAATAAACATATATAGAGGTCTAGGAAGAGGGAGAGGGAGAGAGGGAGAGAGAGATGGATGGATAGAGAGGAGTCATGCCTAGAGATAAAGGAGGAGAGAGGAAGATAAAGGTAGAGATGAAGATAGAGCGAGAGAGGAAGAGGGAGACAAATAAATAGAGAGGTAGAGGGAGAGATGAAGATAAAGAGAGTGAGAGTTAGAGATAGAGAGATATAGAGATATATTGATAAAGATATAGAGATAAAGAGAGATGGAGAGATAAAGAGATAGATATATAGAGGGAGAAATAAGGAGTATGTGTGTGAGTGAGTGGGAGTGATATAGAGATAGAGATAGAGGAGAGGAGAGAGAGAGATGGAGAGAGAGAGAGAGATATATATAGAGAGAGAGAGAGAGAGAGAGAGAAAGAGAGAGAGTAGAGAGATATAGAAAGAGGGAGACATAAAGAGAGATATAGTGGGAAAGATAGAGGGGGAGAGAGATGCAAAGAGATAGATATAGAGAGGAAGATGGAGATGGATATGGAGAGAGAGAGAGGAATAGGGAGATGGACAAATAGAGATAGAGAGAGAAAGAGACAAAGAGAGAGTGGGAGAATGAGAGAGGGAGAGATGGAGAGATAGAAAGATAGAGATAGGAAGTTATATATAGAGAGAGAGGTAGAGAGGGAGATTTATAGAGAAAGAGAGGTATATATATATATATATAGAGAGAGAGAGAGATGGGAAGAGAAAAATAGATCTTTTTATATCTTTGTCGCCCTCTCTATCTCTATGTTTCTCATTCTCTCAATCTCTCTCTTCAAACCATAAAAACTAAGTAAAAGTAGTCTTACATGGAAAGGATCTTCGAAGGAAGCATTGAGATGACAAAGAAGAAAGATGGGAGCAACGAGATCACCATGTTTGTAGCTCAGATCATAACAACCAACAACATTGCCATCTTTCACCACGAAAGTGCCAATGCAAGATATGATGATGCCCAAAATTTGTCTAGGAATTAGAGGGTCAAGATTAACAATACTCAAAGCAAGCCTGACACACATCCTAGAACCTTTCCTAACATCCACAACCAATGAACCTTTGGTAATAAAGAAAAAAACTAACTTGATGTGATGCTGCTTCCAAGACCCATCTCATGGACAAGGGTTAAGCCAAGATTGCTACTAGGTAGTTTGAAAGTGTTGGTAGCAATATTGAAAGTGGAACATTGTCTTATTAATTTGTCCCTATATGTGTGTCAGTAGATTATATCTAATTAGTGTTTTTGACCTTCAATGTCTGCCCCAGGTAGAAGGAAGTCATCCTGAGAACCTTGAGGGTTCCTATGCAAGAATATACATCTACGAATTGCAACCCCTAAAGAAAGGATAAAGCACCTTTGATCATGATACAAGGAAAAATTGGATGAAGAGCCACCTCAACTAAATCATCTACCTCAAATTTCATAGTAGACAGAAAATGTGAAAATAAGGAGTTTCTTAGTCTCTATCTCTTGGAGAGGTAGAGCCAACAACTCCTGTTAGAGAACACTTGGTGGGAGCATAGCCTCAACCATTTAGAATATGTCAAATATCAAGCTGCATAATTTATAATTCCAAGTGTTGATGTTAGAGTGCCTTGGCAAGGATCCCACCTGGTGAGAACTTTGGTGGTGTCGGTGCTTCTTTTCCAAGTAAGATGTTGATTAGGAAAATTTATTTGATGTTGATGTTAACTATTGGATTCATGCTACCACTTGGGGTAGTTGCTTGTCTTTGCAAAGTGATGGCTCTCATTGCACCAATCCCCCCTAAAAAGCACCAAAACTAATTCACAATCTCAGATTTGGTGAAATATTTCCTTAGTAAATGATTTGACCTGCTTTGACAACTTTAAAGATGGATATGACCTCATTCCTTGTGTTGTTCATCTTTGTGTCCAACTTTCTAGTCCCTGCAATAGGTAGACTACAATCAAGATTCAATCCCTGGTTGGAAATGATTTTGCTCCATTTGGGGCACTCAAAAGTGGACAATTTGAAAATAGAATGTCAACACTGAAAACATGATGCAAACCAAGGAAGGAAGAATAATTTCAAAAAAAAATTAGAGAAACAATCTAATATTCTTGTGATGCCTTGTGGGGCTTTCCTTTTGTGGGTGTAACAAAACTTCATTACCATCCTTCTTTTGGTGCAACACCCAAAGATATCCCGTTGTTGCTTGCATTAGATGCTTTTTATCACAAAATGTTTTAGACTTTCTGCTAAATGTTTCAAATCTGCTCAATAATATCGTTGCTTTCTCAACTTCTTTCTCCACATGAAGGAAGATTTTCTTGCTAAAGGCACAATATAAGCTATTCTAAACCACCGTAAAAGCTAAAATTATAAACAAAGTTGAAAAAAGTTCCATCCTTGAGAAATATGAACTTGTAGTTGTGCTAAAAGGCAAAAAGGTTTCAAATGTGCATTCTATGGCAGAGTTGATCTAAAGTAGATGCACCATCAACTTTTTCACAACTTCCATTTGACCGTCAATCTGCGGATGGAGAATCATTGATGTGGTCAGGTTGTATCCATCGTAGATTTAAAAAACTCCATTTTGTGCATATCGTGCAATCATAACATTCATAAGATAACCTCTCTTTGAGGCATTCTGTCAAACAGTTCACGTGCCTTTTCTATGCTTCCACATTTTGCATACATGTCTACCAGAGCATTTCCCACTATAATATCTGAAAAAAATCCTCCTTCCATGCTGCTTTGATGGATGTCCATACCATGTTCCAAAGCTCCCATTTTTGGCACAGGCAGGGAGTAAACTGGCGAAGGTTGTGGAATTTGGCTTTACACCTGCCAATTGTATATGCTTGAAAGTTTCTAATTCTATTAGGACAGGATATTCTATTAGTCCTCTCTACCCACTTTGAGCTAAAGTGATAAACAGTAGAGGCCGTCTTATCAAGCAGTGGATGGAAGCCAGGCCGCCATCATTTGGTTTCAGGTGCTAAGGTTACTGTCCCTCCAAACTAGAGTAGTAGAGTTTGGGAAGATCTGTGAAACTCAATCTTGAAAACTGTCCCGAATCACGCCCATGAGCGTTCCAATTATGAGTTATGCCGCCAAATATGTAGAAGCCTATTCAACAAATCCATTTTGTACATATCCTGCAATCGTTGCAGTCCATGAGATGACATCCTTTTCAGGTATTCTGTCAAACAGTTCACGTGCCTTGTTAATACTTCCACTTTTTGCATGCATGTCTACCAGGGCAGTTGTGACTATAATTCGATGGATGTCCACACTGTTCCAAAGCTCCCATTTTGGCATAGGCAGGGAGGATGCTAGCAAAGGTTGCAAAATTTGGCTTTAAACCTGACAATTGCATTTGCTAGGAAATTTCTAAAGCCTTTTCAGCAAATCCATTTTGTGCATATTCGAGACCACATAGCACTTCACGTGCCTTGTCTATGCTTCTTTTGCATACATGTATACTCGGGCGGTTGCAACTACATCTGAAAGAATTCTTCTATCCTTTATGCTTTGATGGATGTCCATTCCCTGTTCCAAAGCCTCCATTTTTGCACAGGCAGAGAGAATGGTAGCAAAGGTTGCGGAGTCTGCATTTACACTTGCATTTGCTTGAAAGTTTCTAAAGCTTTGGCCAGTAGAAAATTGGTGGGAACCATGTGGATGAGAAGGTCGAGCTTTGCGCAGTGGCCAAGCCACAAGCAGTAGCATCAGGGGTGGAGATGACGAGCACAGGGGCAAGAAAAAAGCGAAGTCAGCAAAGTTTCAACGGTGGAGATGAATACAACCGTTTGCATCCTCCCTAGATCAGTCTGCACCGTAGATGCCTTCACTCAACATGACACACTTCAAGTAGAATACGCCTTAGGCGTAAATAAATAAGTAAAAAAAATGAAAAAAAGAAATCTTCTTTACGTATCCTACAACCTTCCCATTCCGTGAAACCACATTCCTTTGAGGCATTTTGTCAAACAATTTGTGTGTCTTGTCTTTGGTTTCACGTTTTGTAGACACGTCCATTGTTGCAGTTGCAACTTAAGCATGTGAGAAGATCCCTTATCCTTTAAGCTTAAATGAACACCCATGCCCTGTTCCAAAACTAATAGTTTGGCATGAAATGCAAGAAGATTTTGGCCAAGGTCACAACTTCTGGCTGTACACGTGCCAATGGTTTGCCTGAATTTTATTCTTATTTAGGTGAATCAAAAATACCATGGAAATAAGCGAAGAAATTTCCTTTTAGAAGATACATATGGGGTAGACACAGCCAAGCTAGCTCCATTGGAGTGTCTCGACCTGCGCAACCCCCCTGTGAGGTGTGTTTTTCCTCTTAAGGGTGCCTTCTTAATGGTTATTCGAGAGGAGCCATTTGACAAGCGATTGCAGCAAAATGAGTTCCATTTTGCCGTCTATGAGCTCAAATTGGGTTTTCCCTGCATACAAAAGGAGGCATGGCAGTCAATATATTACTTCGGTTGTCTCTGGATCTTTTTTCAATTAGGATCATTTGGGTTCATTTGAATCTTTTTCTTTCACCCTTTTTTTTTTTGGGTTATGTGATCTTTTAACCCTCTCATTTATTTATCTATTCAAATTTGTTGTCTTTAATTGCATTTCATCGTGATTCTAGATCATGCAATATGATTAGCGATGTTGATGTTAAAAATCATACATAGTTACAATTCAGAAATCTTAACATTTTTATCAAAATGTGAAAACCATATGTTACTAATTTTTTTGATCTCTCCTTAGATTACCTAAAACCTTGTTATTATTATGTCCAACCTTTCTTCACCATAGCCATGTGTGTAAGTACAAAACAAAAAACATAATTCTCATATTTAAGATACCTTATAATGACCCAAGGTTAAATTATGTTAAGGTTTCTTTAATACCTTATAATGACCCAAGGTTAAATTATGTTAGGATTTGTTTTATTCGTCTTTATAAATTAATGAGATATAAAATGGTATTAATAATATATATTATGTACATTTATCTTTAAAATAATCATAAATGCCTATTTTTTTATTATAAGAAAATATGAATTTAAACTTTTAATACATGGTTGTACGAGGTTAACTTTTAATACATGGTGACATGTGATTATTTTTATTTAATATCAAAGATGACACATGGTGACCAATGAATTCATACATGTCATCATGAGAAACAAGACACAAGGGTACAATGTATGTGAGGCCTACCAAAAAAGATCACATTGATGCCATATAGACCCATAGTATTAAACCATTGTATCGTAACAATATGTCATCAAAAAATCCATGTGGATAAATGATGAGGGCGTAGCCCGAGACTTAGAAAATAACCCACAAACAAGAGAATAATTTTATTATTCAAAAAATGGAGCTTCTTACATGCAGAGGATCTCAAATCCGCAAGTTCTACAACACATGCAAGTTACAAAAAGCTACAGGAAAACCATTTCGCAATATGCGAGCTTGTTTCTGAAAAGCTACCCAAAAATTAGAAACCTGCCCATAAATAGAGCTCCTCTTTAGTTTGGAGCCAAAACAACATTCAAATTTGAGTTTAGGCAGTTTGGCGCTGAAAATTACAACTTGAAGTTCAAATTTCAAAAGAATATTTGCAATTGTATCTTTTAGAAGGTTTGCCAACTTCTCGGGGCCATAACTTTTGATCCGGGACTCCGATTCGTGAACCGTTTGAATCGTTGGAAAGGTCTCAAAGTCAATAATGCGCTCAAAATTGCTACGCCAATTTTGACAAGTTTCGGGTCCGTTCCGGGAACTCTAAGTGCCTCAAATCTATCTCAGAAGATTTTCAGGTGTAAATCTGAGAAACTAAAATTGCAATATCTTTCAACCTAGGAATAGAAAATAAAAACTGTAAATTGGGAATTT